>JAJIZL010033641.1:111236-135466 GCA_023969395.1 Amblyomma maculatum
TAATTAATTGGCTAATTATGTTAATTTTTCTAATTTAATAAATATTCACCTTAGACCAAAAATGTGAATTGGAAAGTTGTAGAGCACCTTCAGAAACCCCCATTCCACTAATTGCGATAAAGAAAGTCTTACGTGTATCTTTTTTTCCGGGCACAAAAGAAAACCCGCGAAATGCAAATAATACCACGTGACTAGCGCATTTGAGCGCCGCGATGGTGCTCTCAGTCGTGGTTTGAGTGAGCGAAATCAGCTGCGGCTGTGACCCGATGGTCCCGTTGCAGCGGCAGGCAGAAATGTTGGCGATGGTTCCAGCGAGCTCGAGCTCGCTCGTCGCCACCGCGATTTTGACCAGGCCTGCACCCCGCAGCAGCCTACATCACGACAGGTGGATTACGATAAAGAACCGACAAATGAAGGTGCAGCGCTAAGTTTAGTCGGGTCACATGATGTCATCTCGCCCCTTTACCCAAGCTTGCACGCGCAGATTCAGTGGCTGATACCTTATCGCTCATCCGTTTGTCGTGACGTTCGCTGATCGGAAGGGAGGAGGCCTTGTTATAATCTCGGTGTTGTCGGCTCGCCGCTCTCGCTGCTACTTGCACCGTCACGTGGGCCGGCTGTTGAGACGCGGGCGAAGAAGCCATCGCAGGCATATCGGCCTGCCTGTTTAACGGGGCCTAGGATACACGGCCGCAGCTGATTTCGCTCGCTCAAACCACGACTTGGAGCACCACAATCGCGGCGCACAAATGCACTAGTCACGTGGTATTATTTGTATTTCGCGGCCTTTCTTTTGAGCCCGGAAAAAAAGATACACATGAGACTTTCTTTATCGCATTTAATGGAATGGGGGTTTCTGAAGGTTCTCTACAATTTTCCAATTCACATTTTTGGTCTAAAATCGATATTTATTAAATTAGACAAGTTAACATAATTAGCTAATCAAGTAATTTCAAAACAAAAAAAATTGCCTGTAGTGCGCAAGGAGGCTGGCAGTTGTATGCAATTGGGTTTACTGACCTACATCAAATATTTTATTTTGTATCCCTTGGTTCAAGTTAGCTGGGACACCCTGTATATAATTGTAATCAAAAGTAAAATCAATTTTCGCCCTCACTCACAGCAAACGGTGGTCTTTAGCCTCAGTTTCTGCCTGCGGTTGTGATTGCAGTTGCGGATTCTGCCTGTTGAGACGACTGGGGAAGGTGCCACGAAATAACGCGGAACATTCAGACCACACGTGGGCCTCAGTATCTTTTGACGAGTATTATTATTTCTCCAGAGTTAATGAATAACATTCTGTTACATTCGTCCGGACAAAAATCCCTAGAGGACAAACGCTGGATCGCGCTTTCCCTCCCTCTTTATTTTTTTCACTAGCCTTCGGCATGCTGTTGTCTCCGCGCCTTGCCGTGTTCGCGCGCCGTCAGTAAGGATGCATTGGATGGCAGAACAGCAACTGTCGTGTTTCTGCCGGTGCGACACTCCTTTGTGTTTGGCGCGAACGGTAGTTGTGTAACGAGCGCGACGGGCATATCGGATCATTATTTCCATCTTCTTACCTCCCATTGACGTTTTTCACTTCTCTTACGATCAGATGTATAATAGCTGTAGTCAGTGCTCTCTGTGTCCCCTTCTATCTTAATCCTCCATCCTACAAGCTATTTCATCAAAAAAGTAAACTGCATGTTCGATTGTCTTTTGAGACACGAAAGACTTCGTCTTCAAATGGTGTTGTTGCACCAGCGAAAAATGTACGACCGATGAGTGTCGCGAGACATCGTTCGAACAGCAGCTTGGCAATGAACGGCGCCATTCTTTGCCAATTAAGGCTTCTTTATTCCCCTCTTGAGTGGCATCGGCTGTCACACTACATTACGCATACAGAGCCAAAGAGATTGCCGCGGACCACTTTACACAGCGGACCAGTACGAGTACCGGTCCCCACTCGTCGCCATGGAACGAAACCACAAAACTACAAGACAAGATAAAGTGCGGGAACCAGAAGCAGTACGGCCGCAGTACTCGCGGGAAGATCCGAAGGCAATTGGTTGGCTGTGACACTGACAAGGAAGGGCGGTATAGCTGCTTTTTCACTTTGCGTTTTGAAAAATCTCGCCTGGCTTCGGTAGACAAGGCTCACTGAACGAAAGAGAACCGGCTTTTCAAAAGAACCGCTGTTCCAGCCATCTAGCAAATCTCCATCCATTAGAACAAAATCAAAAGAACCACCTCACTCGCTCTTCAAAAGACCGGTGCACTCCGCTCAAAAGACAGCCGAGGGCGAGGACATTATTGCAATCTTGCGAGAAAGGGCAGGAGGTTGCTTTTTCGCATCGCTAACAGATGGCGTGGAAGTCGCACCCGTCTGTGATGGAAAGGTTCACTGAACGAGAGAACCAGCAACCAGCTCGCCGTAAGATAAGACAGCTCCGACCGTTCCGATGGCGCCGACCACTCCGGCCGCTCAGGCTCCGACCACTCCGAATCCGACGGCTCCGGCGGATCCGGCTCCGGCTTTGCGGAGCCAATGGCTCATCTGTTCTTTGAAAGGAACGGCTCCGAAGATCCGGCTCGCTCCGGAGCGACCAATCCCTAGCTTGAACCCAGCCCAACAGCCGTCTGCCAATAATGTAGCGTTGCAGATGGTGTTGTGAATTTTTGAGTCAACTAATAAAATTACCGTCGAGTGGAGGGGGGGAGGAAATAAACGTAAATAATTTAAATGAAGTAATATGGTTGGCTTTGGGCATAATACCGCGACCCTAAGTGCTTCAGGCGGGCAGACAAAGCTTTAGTTTAGTCATGTTAGAGGTGCGCGTGGTTGATAATGACAGACGATGAAAAACTGAAGTATTGCATAGAAGAACATAGAAGAAAGCTTGAATAGACTTGGACTACTGCTTGCTACCAGGCTGTGAATATGGGAAGACTCTGTGAATACGGGGACCCATTATCTCTGGTCTCCGCCTTAATAAGTATGCAAGCGTATAACCACGTGCTAAATTTAGAAATATCTGCAGCAAAATGTATAACATGCAAGGAAAGAAGCGTCGAAAATCTCAAATATAAGAGGCCTTAATTTCAGCAGTGATTTTCAGCCGGAGTGCTTTGCCATTTAACCGCTGACGACGTAAACCAAGTGACCGATGCCATTGTTGGCTCGTTTTGCCATTCATAATTCAAAGCATGAACCACATGATCACCAACTTTAGTCCTATGCATGTCCAAGCCAATTACAAAAATGTGGCTGAGATTCTCGTTCATCTCGTCCGCCTGTAGTGCCGTTCAGCATAAAAATACTGCCTTCAGCTCATTGATCTTGGTCTACGCGCAGCGCACGATATGCCGTCCACATAATCCTCTCTTTTTGTACCGATCTAGATTTAGTTCCTTCAGTAATCGCATCACTGTTCTTTGCTTGCGAAGCATATAACCTTGCTCGCCTTCGCATTCTTGCGTCTCACGATAGCCCGAAAGCACAATACAATTCGCATCGCCTTCTCTTTGATTACCACCCTGTAAATCTGTGGATTTGTGCTTGCTGTGGCGGCCTGGAAGTGGTGTTTGTTTCAGAATCTACTCTGTCGCTATGATTGCACAATATGTTCTCTCTGACAAACTCAGCCAGCTCATTTATCGCAACACGTTCCTCACGACAAGCGGCCGCTGTTTTTGAAGCGTGAATTCGCTCGTGTCGTTCGTTTGAAGACCTTAGATTCGCACCACGCTGTGTGTGAGGATGAGTGTGAATCTCCATACTCTTAAAGAGTAGGAGAAGAATATAAATGTTGCAGACCGGAATTTTACTTACCCATATGACACAGATGAATGTTACTGCCCTATGTCATGTGGGTAAATTACGCCAGCAATTTAGTTGTAGAGACATTTAGCGCCTTTGAAAAGATGGCAACCGTCTAAAAATCTCGCAGGATCAGTTTCCACAGAAAAGCATCCAGCTATACAGAACAAAGCACGAGAAAATTGAGTGCTTCAAACTTTGAGTGATTTTCAGCAAACATTCCGTGATAAGGCATATGCTGCTTAAGAGCGGAAATGCCGAAAGCCAGTTTACAGGTATATATTCACTAAATGTACAGTGATTATTAGGAATACTATAATATAATAATGATGATAACGATTATCATCATCATCATCACTGACTGTATTTTTATTGCCATCGCTGCTATGATCTTCTCTCTGCACAAGGATAGCTGCGATTGGATTCTCACGGGCATGTCGCGCTGTTTTGCTTTGCGCGTTCGGCTGGGGATCGGAGGAGTACGGCTAGACGCCCGTTGGAGACAAATTATTTCTTTACTGTCACTCAGTGCGTGCATTTTCTGCGAATATTGTCGCGTGCCTCGCGGAACCGAGACAGAAGAGAACGAAACAGTGGAGTGGGTAAAGCAGATCGGTTCAGTGTTCGCTGCCTCGTGCTCGTTACAATTTCTGGTGGAGGCGCCGCGTGCGATTTCTCTTTTTGCTGAGTTCAACCTCTCAAGGGCAACCGAGAGCCACCACGGATCTGACCCCGGTCCATCGCAGTTGCAGCTGCCGCCTTCGAGGTCAGTCGCCACAGTTCGGGCCTCTTTCCTGCACGCCTGTGGCCAACATGCATAGATCCAACATGAACATTGCGGCTAACGGAGAGTCTTCACCCCAGTTCATCGTCCTCCAGTCTCGAACGCCAGCGTACTTCCATGGCGAGCTTTATGAGGACGCTGAAGACTGGCTGGACCAATTCGAACGGGTCGCCAATTACAACAGCTGCGATGAGCAAAGGAAGCTCTATAATGTGCAATTTGCTCTCGAAGGTTCAGCGCGGACGTATTTCGTAAACCACGAAGCGACACTATAAAAATGGGACCTCTTTCGTCGCCAGCTGTTGGCGACCTACACCGCCAACGACCGAAGAGAGCGTGCGGAGTCGAGGCTGCAATCTCGCATCCAAGTCCCTAACGAGAGTATTGGAATGTACTACGAGGACATGATCCGCCTTTTTAGGCGTGCCGACCCAAATATGTCACAGGAGAAGAAAGTGCACCGCCTAATGCGCGGAGTGAAACAAGAACTATTTTCTGGGCTTGTGCGCAATCCACCTGGCACGGCATCAGACTTTCTAACGGCGGCCACCACGATAAAACAAACACTTCGACATAGGGCTCAGCACTATTATCATAACGTGTCCGCCATGTCACCGGTCACCTATGGTTTCGCCTTCAATGGTTCTGATGATGCCTTAAGGGAGCTTATTCGATCTGTGGTCAGAGAAGAGCTCAGACACATTCAGCTACAGGGTCTAACGTCGTCGTCGAGGCTTCCATTACTCGCGGAGGTCGTTTGCGAAGAAGTTAGGCAAACCTTCCCGGAACCGTCTGTGTCTGGTGTGCAGCCACCGCCATTAAGTGTGTCAACGTATGCGTCCGTGCTTCAGCATAACCTCTGTGATCTCCAAAAGGGAGCCCCACTGTGCCTCATCAAACCAGCAACATAGTGGGTACGACTCTCCCAGAGCCAGAGTGAACGCCCCTACTCTTGATCCAAGCCCACGTCATCCTCCTCCTCTTCTAGCCGAGGCACGGTTTCGGAGGACTGACGTCTGGCGTGCCCCTGACAATCGGCCTCTTTGTTACCACTGTGGTGAGGCCGGTCACATGCTAAGGTTCTGTCCGTACCGCCGCGCCGGACTTCATGGCTTCCATCCGCGTGCTCGATGTCCTCGGAGCGGTGAATGCCCACCCGAAATCGTCGACTACCTGCCGACGCATACGAATCCTCCAGACGTCCCACAATACGGGTCCCGCGTCACTACTTCTTCCCGTTATCGTTCTCCAAGTCCACGGCCCTCTACATACCGCACTGACCGCTCGCCGAGCCCCCGCTCCCAGAGCAGTCAGGAAAACTAGGAACAGCGACCTGCGGAGGTGAGGCCGCTAACGAGCGAAGTTCTGAACATCCTCCATCAAGTTTAGTATAAGATTACGGCTATCAGACGGCGTCATGTCACGACGAACCTGAGTGCGCAGTTTCGGACATACCGGTATCTATCGACGATTTTCTCATTACAGCTTTAGTTGATACGGGGGCGGACTATTCAGTTGTGATCAGTGGGTTAGCAAGGAAATTGAAGAAAGATTTAACCGAATGGACTGGGCCTGATATCCGCACTGCATGGGGACACATTATTACCCCGGCTGGAAGATGCGTTGCGAGAGTTGAAATTTATGGATTTATTTATGTTCGCGACTTCGTTGTTTTACCCACTGTTCGCGAGACGTCATACTCGGCTTGGACTTCTTAAAGGCTAATGGTGCAATAAATAATTTGCAAGAAGAATCACGAGTGGCGTTTTCCCCTAGCCACGCCAATGCGAGATCTAGCGTCGACGGTTAATCAACGCCCGCCTTACGTATTACACCTGCTGACGTTACGGTCCCGCCACGGTGCAGCATTATGGTCTTGGTAGAAAGTGACTCACCATGCGATCGAGACGTACTGGCAGAGACGAACGTGGGCCCGCTTCTTGAGAAAGAGATCTGCGCTGCAAGAGCATTTGTTCGCTTGCGGGACGTTTGTACGAAACTCTGGATTACGAATTTCGGGACCGAGTTTCAGCACATTGCGAAAGGAACGGCCATCGCGTATGTTGCCGACTTTATTGAGCCAGCGCATATCTGTACTCTGGCGCCGCCGTCGCCAGCCAGATGTAATGTACCCGACACTCTATCAACTGGGGACATTAATCCCAATCTGTCGGTGGTTGAGCGGCGGCGACTTCTAGACCTCCTTCAGGAATTTGCTGGATGCTTTGCTACGTCTTCGAAAGTTGGGCGTACCCCAGTGGCCAAACACCGCATTATGGTTGACGCGGAGACCAAGTCGACTTCCCAACACCCATACCGAGTGTCGTCAACGGAACGAGAGGCTATTAGAAGCCAGGTGCAGGAAATGATCACCGACGACGTGGTGCGGCCGTCTACAAGCCCCTGGGCTTCGCCTGTCGTACTGGTGAAGAAAAAAGATAACACCTTGCGTTTCTGCGTCGATTATCGTACTTTAAATCAGGTAACGAAACGGGACGTATACCCGCTCCCACTTATCGATGACGCATTGTACCGGTTACGCAATGCCAAATATTTCTCGTCACTTCACCTCAAGAATGGCTACTAGCAGATAGAAGAGGACGAAAGGAACAGAGAGAAAACAGCGTTCGTCACCCCTGACAGCCTTTATGAATTTAAAGTGCTTCCTTTCGGTCTCTTTTCTGCGTCAGCAACCTTCCAGCTAATGATTTACACTTTTCTCGCTGGACTGAAGTGACAAGCGTTCCTAGTGTATGTCGACGATGTCGTCATTTTCGCGGCTAGTTTTGAGGAGCACGTTGACCGGCGGCGAGCGGTGCTACAGGCGCTGCGTTCAGCCCAACGGACGATAAAACCACAGAAATGCCATTTCGGACTCCAGGAGCTCCCCTTTCTTGGCCATGTTATTAGTTCTGAGGGCGTGAAACCAGATCCTGACAAGACTGCTGCTGTGAAAACGTTTCGCGCCCAACCGACAAAACGTCCGTTAGAAGGTTTTTGGGGCTTTGTGCCTATTACAGGCGTGTCGTAGAAATTATTCAGTGATTGCCGGGCCTCTTACGCGCCTTACCCGAGACAATGCTCTTTTTGCGTGGCAAAATGATCAACAGGATGCTTCAACGAGTTGCGCCGGCGACTGCAGGTCACCCCGATGCTTGCCCATTTTGACGAAAACGCTGCTACGGATATTCATACCGATGCCAGTAATTTTGGACTCCATACCGTTCTGATTCAGTGGCAAAATGCCACTGAGAAAGTTATCGCTTACGCAAGTCGCTCTCTTTCAAAAGCAGAGGCAAACTACTCATCTAAGGGAAAGGAATGTTTTGCGGCAGTTTCGGCCATAACTGAGTTCCGACCCTACATTTACGGCCGACCTTTTAGGGCTGTGAGCGACCACCATTCGTTATGCTGGCTAGCCAACCTCAAAGACCCTCTGGGTGACTTGTAAGGTGGAGCCTACGTCTCCAAGAGTACGACATTAAGATTGTATACAAGTGCGGCCGTAAACACAATGACGCCGATTGTTTGTCGCGTGCACCAGTTGATACTGCCCCTCCCGACAGCGAAGACGACGACTTCCCGTTTCCTGCTGTAGTCACGACCACTGACATGGCCCAGCGACAACGGGCTGACCCCGGTTTACGCCCGCTTATTGAGAACCTCGAAGGCTTTTATGTAGCGGTCCCACGTGCTTTCGCACGGGGTTTATCCTCCTACAGCATTCGCAATCGCGTCCTATGTAAGAGAAACTTTTAGCACAACAAGGAAACCTTTCTTCTCGTTGTGCCGTCCGACCTCCGGCCAGAAACCTTGCACGCATGCCACGATGAGCCTTAGGGCTGGTCATTTAGGAGTCACCCATGCATTCGACAAAAGTACTATTGGCCTAAGTTGCTGCCTTCTGTCCAGCACTACGTGAGAACATGCTAAGATTGCCAGCGACGAAGGACACCTCCGCTGAAGCCCGCAGGGCTCCTTCAGCCGATACCTCCCCCAACAGCCCCTTTCCAGCAAGTGAGTATGGATCTTCTGAGCCCTTTCCCAACGTCCGCATCAGGGCACAGATGGATACTAGTGGCGATGGACTACTTAACGCGATATGCCGAGACACAGGCACTTTCCCGTGCAACTGCTGCAGAAGTAGCCCAGTTTTCCTTAAGACCATCGTACTGCACCACGGTGCCCCATCGGTTATTATTACTGACCGCGGTACAGCCTTTACGGCTGAACTATTGCAGGCTCTCTTCAGTCTTACCCGCACAAGTCATCGTAGGACTACTGCTTACTATGCACAAACAAACGGACTGACTGAACGCCTCAATAGAACACTTGCAGACATGATTTCTATGTACGTCGACGTTGAGCATCGCACGTGGGATGAAGTCTTTCCGTATGCAAATTCTGCATACAATACGACTGAACAGGAGACTACCCGTCTTGTGCCATTCCAGCTAGTCTAGGGTCGTCCCGTCACAACAATGTTGGATGCTATGCTACCCATATGTCACGGTGACGGTGTCACCAACGCCTATGCGGACGTCGACATATTTCTGCAGCGGGCCGAAGAAGCGCGCCACCTCGCACGGTGCCGTATTCAACATCAACAACACCGCGATGCCAGTCGGTACAACCTCCGACACCGAGACGTTCACTACCAGCCTGGCGATCTTGTATTGGTGTGGACACCAGTGCGCCGTCGAGGACTCTCCGAGAAGCTACTTCGCCATTACTTTGGGCCATATGAGGTCATTTGACGTCCTAGTAACGTGACCTACGAAGTTGTTCCTCGGGGTCACCAACGCTCAATACGGCGGCACTCAAGTGCTGAAACTGTTCATGTAGTGCGAACGAAACCGTATTATGCGACGCAGTGATCTTCTGCGCGTGTGCTGTGTTTCCTGCTTATCCTGTGTGCATATACCTTGAGGACACTCCCAGCGTCGAGTCGCCGCTTTCGAAGAGCGGGGGGGAGTAATGCCGCGTGCCTCGCGGAACCGAGAAAGAAGAGAACGAAACAGTGCAGTGGGTAGAATTGATCGGTTCAGTGTTCGCTGTCTTGTACTCGTTACAATATTCCGCAAAACTATCAGCCAAAAAAGGCTTTCGCCTTTATGCTCACCAGCATCCTTGTCTGACCCTTGTCCCAAGACAAAATCTGAAATGTAGCAAACGCAGTCTTTTTCAAATTCAAACACAACACCACCATATTATTGATATCACCAGCAAAGAAAACACTCGCATGAAAATGACTACAAGTTTGACAATAGTAAATATCTTACGCACATACCACGCGATTGCGCTTGTTACGTGTTTTAGTTTAAAATGTACGTCATGTCTATATATATTGGAGAAGTAATATGTACTTGCCAGAAGGTGGCGACTACTTGAAATTCATTAGAAACTGTGGGCGATTCCCCTGCCCGAGGGATGGGCAAGACAATTACACAGCAGGCCGTGAAACAAACATCTTTAATCTCACGTCCAGAAGGGGGTCGTCCAGGGCAGTGCGGGGTCGTCGTCCGGGAGGGCAGGCAGCGAACCGCGGGTCGTCTCCGTAGTGAAGAGCCAGGAGCGAAGAGAGTGAGACAGCGGCGCGTGCCTTATAGCCCCCTCGCGTGGGACCGGTTATCCCCGAATGAGCGCGGATAGGGAAACAGGCAGCGCGCAGGGAGTATTGGGAAGGGCCGCGGCCTTTGAATGTGCGACGTGCCACGGGCCCTAAAGATAATGGCGCAGGGCCCCACAAAATAAAATATTTACAATTCATTGCCCGCATCGGAAGGAGAATATTGCGAAAAGAATGCAAGCCAGAAAACAATTGATATTTTTTTAATTTTTGTAGTTAGCAATTTGGTTTAAAAATATCAAGTGCGCTCACAGTGAAACCGTCAAAGAAACGCTCAAGAAATGTATATTGATAGAATGAAATTGCTGTGCGCGGTGCAGTCATAAAATGTTGCATTAAGCGCTCCAGTATCAATAAATACATGATATACGTACATATACAGTGCACCATATTATTCAGGTACGCATAAGCTTGGCTTTAGGGCTATGGAGCGACGTTATTGTCTCCCGTCTGCCAACTCTCATGGCAGATCTTTGTTCGCATAGAAGAAATTTGCTGCTCGCTTAATCAATTATTCGTTAATTTGTTACCCTCATATCTTACAGGCTGAGATCAACATACACTCTTATGTGTAAATACACACAAGTGAAAAAAAATTGTTATTTTATTTTATATTGCGGAGTCCTGCTTATCCTTTATAACGAGCGGTCGCAATGAGGTTGTGGTGTGCTATTAGTTTGTATATTTTAAAGGAAAGGTGATATGTTCCATTTAGGCATACTAAGGTCATATTGCGTTCCTTTTGGGCCCTGAAATTATTAGGGTTTTTCTCAGTGCTGTAGCACTAGTAGTTAAAACAAATTCGCGATAGGAGCAGGAATGAATAGTAAAATATTAATACGACAGAAAAAAAAACTCGGTTTATTATTTATGTGTGTCTTTGAGGAGGTGAACAAAACTCTTTAGTCACAACCACTTTATGGGCTCTTTTTTCGTACATGCTCCTCACTAAATTCTATTCATTAATCCCTTAATTTGTGCTAGTGGAATTTTACACAAGTACTGATCAGCATTGTGTAGTCAGCTAGACGTTATATGAACATCAACAGAGCTATACACACGGCTCTATTTACGTCACGGCGTATTAGCCTGCCTTTTTAGATTTCTGAGGTAGCGTTTCTAATACATCATCCAAGGTACCACCGGCATCGATTTTAATTTAGCCTTCCAATCTGAATGAGAAGTCTAAGTTTGCAGCGGCGATTAACTCACACATCTGAGTACTAAGCCTCTGATCTGTCGTTCACAGGGACTGCAGGTGTTCTAGAGAACGGAGCCTTAGGTTGTTGGCTGTTAAATTATGAAATTTGTTTTAGGGGAATCAAAACACTACTAAGTGTCTTATATATTATTGGAGACCTCAGCCAATACTTGACAGGACAAAATAATGAGAGAAAGTAATATAAGGAAAGACGTTTCCCGAGCAATACGATACTCGTAATACAAAATGTGGCCCCACCTCGTCAGGTAGCCTGGTTTTCTAATATGCGGTGGTAGAGAAACTGAGGGGAATGAAACTGAGGAGAACAGGTGCAGGTGGAGCCCAGGCAATATCGCACTTATTAACCGTCCTTCTACTGCCCCGCAACACATTAATTTATTTTTCCTTTTAAAGGAGCGCTTTCATGACGCCTGACGGCCCGTTTCGACGCTAATAACTATTACTTTGGCTCCAGCATAACAAAAGTTAAAACTGCGCTTGGGTGGCAGCCCATGTACCAAAGGAGAAAATTCTTGAGATTGAAATTTTTCCATAGTGTATATTTAGGGCGGACACTGGAATAGAAAAAAGCATTTAACTGATGACCACACGCTATGTTTTCATTAGAAATGATCATCAAAACAATTTAGAGAGATTGTCTTGCCGCACGCAGCTTTTCCCCGTTTGTTTATCCCTATTAGGGTAAAAGAAGCGAATCGACGGCCCGAACGAGCAGTGAAAGTTCCAACGAACATCTTTTCCTTTCTGCAAGTTTATTTACATTTTTCACTGTTTATTATGAATATTATTGTAATTTTGTTACACTATTTTCTATCATTGTTCTTGTCGGGTTTTCTATTTTCTTTTTTGTCGCCGACTTTTTTTTATTATGCAATACAAAGTTTGTAATCCCCTACATTATTGCATCGCGGGCGATGTAGGTATATGCATAAATAAAAGTATTCTGGTATATTGTTTTCCCATACAATTGCTAATTACAATAATTCAATTGCGTAAGCTCGGTAATTAGAAGTAATCGATTCCGTAAACTCTGTCAACATAGCCGTAAGAAAATTTTCTCCCACGACGCTAAATAACACACTAGCTGAAGGGCAGCGTATTGGTTTATAGCCTCGCTTCCAGGCCGTCAACGTCAGTAGCCAAGTTAGATCTCCCCTAACAAGTTCCCTAAAATCAAAGGTCGCTTTGTGCCAAATTTTTCATGTTGCCGTATAAGATTTTTAGGCCGAGTATGATGTCATCAACCACATCGGCACTTGAAACGTACGTACTCATAGCAAAACCTATGTTTGAGCATATGATCACTACGGAGTTTGAACCAAAAACAGCTAGAAAAAAATGCACTCACTAATTGGTGGTAAAAGCGTAGTGCAGCAAATCAAAGCGAAGATCATAGCGCTGTTTTCCTGAAAAATGAAAAGAAAAAACGAAATGTTGTTCCCTTGATTACTCGAATAAAGGCTGCTAGAAATAAATCAGAGATCCGTTGGACGATTAGCACTAGGTGCCCACGGCAAAATTACAAATGAGGCGGTACAGAGAGATATGGGCTGGGCATTTTTCGAAGTATTGGAAGCTCAGAGTAAAATATTATATGAGGAACGCCTGAAGAAATTAGATGGTAACAGATGGGCAGCTAAAGTATTTAAATACCTCTACTTAAAAAGCGTTGACTCACAATGGAGGAAAAGAACTAGGATACTAACTAGTAAGCATGCTAGTCACAAGGACGGAGAAATAAAGAGCATTAAGCAACAGGTGAAAAACACAGAAGGTAAAAATTAGATAAATTCGATGGAAAAGAAACAGAGTGTGCAATTATACCGAAAGTGGAAAATTCAGATCAGGAAGGAAGATTTCTTTGATAACTCAAGAGGCAGTGCCCTATTTTTTGAAGCCAGATTAGGGTGCCTTAGAACACGGAGCTACAAAAAGAAATTTAACAATGGAGATGACGCATGTGCTGTGTGTGGTAACTCCAGTGAAACAACTGACCATATTGTTACGGTACGCAGTGAAAGAGACGATGACGAAGTGCTGGGCTAGTGGAGAAAGACGACGCTGCAGCTACGCCTGGTTCTCCTGTGAGTGTGTCCCTGACGGTGAACTGTTGCGGCTACGACGCACCATCACCTCCTAATATCTCGACGTGCCTCGCAATATCTTGGTGGAGCTGCTGGGTAAGACACCAATACCACAAGCTGGATCTCCGTAGTGGCCGCCAACTTGGTGCTAGCACTATGCAGTCCGACGCAGCTACCTCTACAGCGGCACAATGAGCGCCCACTGTCGTCGTTGCGCAGTCTCGTGATCCGGGAACCTTTTGCGGCACCGATGACATCGATGTCGAAGACTGGCTCGGTATGTACGAGCGAGTCAATAAGCACAACCGATGGGACGCAACGTTGATGCTTGTAAATTTCACTTTCTACCTGGCTGGTACGGCGCGCGTCTGGTTCGAGATGCACGAAGAAGATCTAACATCCTGGGACATGTGCAAAAAGAAGCTTCGGGATCTCTTTGGCAAGCCGACCGGACGCAAGCTCGGCGCTAAAAAGGACCTGGCATCGCGAGCACAGTTGTCGACCGAATCATATCTGTCGTACATACAAGACGTGCTAGCTCTATGCCGCAAAGTGAACAGCGCCATGCCCGAGTGTGACAATGTGGGCCACATCTTAAAGGGAATTGCTGACGACGCTTTTAACCTTCTATTTTGCAAAGATTGTACGATGGTCGACTCCGTCCTCGAGGTATGCCGGCGGTTTGAGCGAGCTAAACATCGTCGTATTGCTCCCCGCTTCGACCGCTTGCCAAACACAGTTGCTACGTCTTCGTGCGAAGATCTGCCAACACTACAGCAGCCGTCCCATGAGCCAAACTTGACCAGGATCGTTCGCAGAGAGCTGGAGGCAATGGCCCCCGTCGCATTCACACCTCAGCCGGCGGATGCTACTATAGCACTGATTCAAGCTGTCGTTCGCCAAGAATTCGCGAACGTGGGCCTTAATGCGAGCGTAAGCCTCAGCTCTGGTGAGCCGTCCGCACAGCTATCTGTCCAGCCCACCGTTCCGGTGGGAGCTGCTGCGGCTCCGTCTGCGCCCTTCCCGACGCGATACCCCGAATCTAACCGATGCTACCGCAACCCAGAAGAATGGCGGACCTTGGACAACCGACCCATCTGCTTCAACTGCTCACGTGCCGGCCCATTGCCGCAGCCGTTGGGTTCCGCCGCCTCGACCTCGCTACTGCCATGATCGCAGCACCGCCTACGCACCACACCCAACCTCTCTCCGTGATACGCCATTTCGTGACTAACTCGCCATCCCCGCGCATGTCCAGCTGATCGCCGTCTCCCCAGACCCGCCGTTTCCGCTCGCCCCTACCTCACCGTTCCTCGTCCCCTCACTTCTCTGGCCCGCTCCCGGAAAACTGATCAATGCAGCTCCCGGAGGTGAAGCTGCATTGACGACCCGGCCCGAAAATCCTCTGCTGACCCTCGCTCATCGCCGCAATCTTCTAGATTCTGAGTAGATTGTGTGCCTGTTACCGCCCTCATTGACACTGGTGCCCAAATTTCCGTCCTCAGCTCTTCGTTTCGCCGCCGACTCAAAAAAGTTGTCACACCCGCCTCTTCATCAGCCGTTCGTGTCGCCGATGGAGGCGTCGTTGGCGTCGTGGGACTTTGCACTACGCGCTTGAGCATTTCTGGTCGAACTACCCCTGTGCTCCTCACTGTAATCGACCGCTGCCCTCACGATGTGATCCTCGGTATCGACTTTTTAACGGCACACTCTGCCCTGATTGATTGTTCAAGTGGCCTCCTTCGCTTAGACCTGCCTTTCTGCTCCGATCGCACAGATATCAAGCCACGCCTCTGCTCCGTCGAGTTTGTTCGCCTACCGCCCGAAGCTGCCATGTATGTTCCTTTGGCCCCGTTTCCTGCTATTCCTGATGGTACATACGTCACTTGTCCAATCACCGATGTTGTTCTCCACCGTAACTTCATACTACCTCACACTGTCCTGACCGTCATGAATAACAGAACCTATCTTCCCGTCCTTAACTTTAGCCGCTCTGTCCAAATTTTGCCCCTTGGCATTGCACTGGCTGACTTGCTTCCGTTGGCTGACTGCGAAGTTACTGCCCTCAAGCCTGTGCCTCTGTCTGAACCCCCCGTATCAGCTTCTCGTTCGACCCTTTTCACTCCCATGATAGCACCGGATTTGACACCTCAGCAAGCCAGTGCTCTCTCCGACCTTTTGTTTTCGTACAGCGACATTTTTGATTTTGGCGACCGACCTTTGGCCCAGACATCTGTCGTTACCCATCGCATCACAGAAGGCCTTATCGAGTCTCTCTTGCTGAGCGCCACGCGATACAGAAGGAGGTCGACAAGATGCTGACAAATAATATTATTGAGCCTTCCTGCAGTCCCTGGGCGTCTCCTGTCGTTTTAGTCAAAAAGAAAGATCAAACTTGGAGATTCTGTGTAGATTACCGCCACCTCAATCAGATCACTAAAAAAGACGTTTATCCGCTGCCGAGAATTGACGACGCCCTCGACTTCTTGCATGGTGCCAGCTATTTTTCCTCAATCGACATGCGTTTCGGCTACTGGCAAATAGCTGTCGACGAACGGGATCGAGGGAAAACCGCATTTGTCACCCCTGACGGACTATACCAATTCAAGGTCATGCCATTTGGCCTCTGTAACGCTCCTGCGACCTTCGAGCGCATGATGGACTCGCTTCTCCGTGGCTTCAAGTGGACAACGTGCTTATGCTACTTAGATGACGTGGTCGTTTTCTCTCCCACGTTCACAAGTCACCTTGAACGGCTTTCTACGATACTGGCAGTCTTTCGCCGCGCCGGTCTTCAACTCAACGCAAAAAAATGCAGCTTCGGCCGCCGCCAGATCAAAATCCTGGGACATTTGGTTGACGAAAATGGTGTGCAGCCCGACCCTGATAAAGTTCGTGCAGTCCGCGAGTTCCCTACACCACGTAATACCCAGTCCAAAAAAACTACAGAACTGTGTCAAAATTACGACAAAATATGCTGTAGTTCTGTCGTAACCATCAAATTTTTCTGTAGTTCTGTAGTACTTTTCTGTAGTTCTGTAGTTTTTCTGTAGTATATTTCTGTTGTCTGTAGTTCTGTAGCACTTTTCTGGTGTAACTACAGATATTTCCGATGTCACTACAGCATGTTCTGTTGTCACAACAGGTTTGCCGTCAAAAACCGCACAGAAAGTCTGTCGTAACATCAGAAATGTTCTGTAGTTTTTTTTCGACTGGGTACAAGTGATGTGCGAAGTTTTCTCGGGCTCTGTTCCTACTTCCGTCGCTTCATTCGGAACTTCGCTGACCTAGCACGTCCCCTTACCTCCCTTTAGCAGAAAAACGTGAATTTCTCCTGGAGCCGTGAACAAGCTCAGGCCTTCACAACGCTCATTTCCGCGCTCACCGCTCCTCCTGTACTGGCGCACTTCGACCCGTCTGCGCCTACAGAACTGCGCGCCGACGCTAGCGGGCATGGTATTGGCGCCATTCTTGCCAAGTACCAGCACGACCACTCTCGTGTGATTGCCTATGCCAGCCGCCTTCTATCTCAGTCCGAGCGCAACTATTCCATTACGGAGCGCGAATGCCTTGCACTTGTTTGGGCGTTGACCAAATTCGTCCTTATTTGTTTGGGCGGCCCTTCAGCGTAGTGACGGACCATCATGCCTTGTGTTGGTTGTCATCACTTAAGGACCCTACTGGCCGCTTAGGTCGCTGGGCCTTGCGTACAAGAATACACGTTTACTCTTGTGTACAAGTCAGGCCGCCTTCATCAAGACGCTGACTGCTCGTCCCGCCACCCCGTCGACCCTTCTGAACTTCCTGACAATACTGCTGACGACTACGTTTTGTCCATTTCGAACTTTCTTCACATCGGCGTCGAACAGAGCCGTGATCCTTCCCTGCGCCCCATTATTGATCACCTGCGCAACGACAGCACCGATCCGCCCATCAGTATGTTTGTGCTGCTTAATAACACATTATACCGACGCAATATGCTCCCAGATGGTGTAGACCTTTTGCTTGTTGTCCCGACACATCTACGCTCTGCTGTTCTTGCGCACCTTCATGATGCTCCTACAGCAGGGCACCTAGGAGTGTCCCGATCATACGACGATGTTTGACGGCGGTTCTACTGGCCTGGCCTCTACAGCTTTGTTCGTCGCTACGTCGCCGCCTGTGAGCTGTGCCAGCGCAGGAAGACCTCGTCTCTTCCCCCTAGTGGGCCCCTGCAACCCCTCGCAGTACCAACTGAGCCCTTTTCTCGAGTTGGTCTCGACCTGCTTGGGCCATTTCCCACATCCGCTTCAGGGAACAAATGGATTGCCGTAGCGACCGATTACGCCACCCGATATGCCATAACCAGAGCTATCCCCACCAGCTGTGCCTTAGACGTTGCAGACTTTCTTTTGCATGACGTCATCTTCCTTCATGGCGCTCCTCGTCAACTGCTCGCCGATCGCGGTCGCTGCTTCCTTTCTAAAGTCGTTAATGACCTTCTGCGCTCATGCGCTACGCGCCACAACTTCACAACAGCCTACCATCCACAAACGAACGGTCTTACTGAGCGCCTTAATCGTACCCTGACCGATATGATGTCAATGTATGTTTCTGACCATCACCGTGACTGGGACATCTCTTTACCTTTCATAGCATTCGCTTATAACTCCTCACGGCATGATACCGCCGGATACTCTCCCTTTTATCTACTCTTCGGCCGCGACCCTCTACTTCCCTTCGACACCTTACTGGCTCTTGACGATTCCTCCCGCAGTTACGCTTCTGATGCCATCGCCCGCGCTGATGCCGCCCGTCATATTGCTCGAGACCGGCTTCGTGCGTCCCAGCGTTCTCAAAAGTACCGTTATGATCTCCAGCACCGTGACGCCTACTACCCTCCTGGCTCCCTCGTACTCCTCTGGCTCCCTGCTCGACGTGTAGGCATGCGCGAGAAACTTCTGCCTCGCTACGTGGGCCCTTACCAGGTCTTGTGGCAACTTACCGACGTGACGTACGAGATTATCCATGTGAACCGCCACTCTCCTGCAAACCATCATCCAGAAGTCGTGCATATCGCCAGTCTCAAACCTTATATCTCGCGCTCACATGTGTAGTCTATCCACCGGGACTGTGCTTCTTCCGCCGGGGAGGGGGGGGGGTATTGTTACGGTACGCAGTGAAAGAGACGATGACGAAGTGCTGGGCTAGTGGAGAAAGACGACGCTGCAGCTACGTCTGGTTCCCCTGTGAGTGTGTCCCTGACGGTGAACTGTTGCGGCTACGACGTACCATCGCCTCCTAAGATCTTGTCGTGCCTCGTAACAATATTATACTCGAATGTAATGGTATCCATCCGGAAGTTGATGCAGGCGCAATCACTGTTCCTAAAGCTCTGGGGTTTAGAGATAACAGTGGCCGGGTGAATAAACCGGCGGTGGAATCTAGTAAAAACCGACTGGAAGATTGGTGGCTTAAAAGCAGAGAAGTGACACAATGTTAGTAATGTAGGAACAAAAATTTAATAAATAGAATGATGGTTTAGCTAACCATTCTAAATCAATAATTAAGATATAGGTAGAAAAATGAGATTGATAGCTACTGCTACCACCCCGTTTCAAAGGGGACGCTCCTATATTCCATCAATCCATCCATCTACCCTCAAGACGCATCCTCAACCGCTTGAGCCTCGCCGGAGCCGTCGCTTCGCTGGTCTTTCTTCCATTCCTCTGAGAATGCAGCAGACAACTGATTAGTCTCAAACATCAACGCGAAGCATTCTGTCTCCTTCTGGGGATGTACCACCCACTGCCTCAAACGTGGCATTATCGCTTCGAGAGCCTCGTTCTTTTGCTGGTCAAGCAGGGGAAGATGTTGATGGGTAGCGCACTCATTTTTAACGTGTGAGCTGCTTCAGCCGCTGAGATTCGGTGGCAAAACTAGCGAATGTGCTATTCTTGACGCAGACCGTCTTGATGTGGTGCGAGAATCACGAAAACTTTCTGACCACTTGGGAGGGCTTTGTGGAAGCTATCAAAGAATGTTTGGGTGATCTGACTGCAAAGAGGAGGCAGGCTGAGCAGACACTTGCTCAGAGAGCTCAGACAGCAGGTGAAACTTGCACCACATACATCGAGGCAGTACTGAAATCAAGCAAGACCATCGACAGTCGGATGACCGAGAAAGACAATGGTAGGCCATCTGCTCTAGGCAGTTGCGGAAGACGTCTACCGCTCCCTCATTCCCAAATACAACTTGCCGGACATTTGATACTGCCGGACATTTGAGGCCCTCTAGACACGCCGCATTACACATAAGTTTGGGCGACTGGCAAATGTCACTACCGTGGACAGCGTCGAAGAATGTCATCCCCAAGTCTCCTGTGCGCCATTCGTAAAATCGTTAGGGATGAAATTTCACGACGTGAGCTGTTTGCCCGGCAGCTTTCTAGCTCCGCGGATGAAGCATACACTTTTCCAGCCCATGCACGTGGCTGCCCACCAACGTCCAGCTATACACCAGCCAATGAGACCGACTTCGCCTTCCTTGAAGACCTGGACACCCCGCGACCAAGGCGCAACCAGGTTTACCGGCAATTCTCTTATCAGCGCAGAGACCCTCTTTCCTACTCCAACCATACACCGCGCCTACTAAGGAAAAGCTACGTTGATCCAGAACCTATACTTCAATATTCGTCCCGTCCTACCTCGCAAGAGTCCACTGAAGTGCAGCTGTTTGATCGGCCTATTCCCGTGTGCTACCGGTGTGGTGTGACGGGTCACATTTCCCGCTACTGCAATTGGCGCGCAGAGTGTAGGAATCCTCCGATGGCATCGAACCGATGAGCCGTCCAGCCCTACATCGACAGCTATCGGCCAGAACATCCATTCTTAAGGGACGGTTTTCAAAACGAAGGGCTCCGAAGCCATTCTCGAGCTTCTGATCGTAGTGTGAAACTGCCTCCGCCATTTCGTGTGCGCCGTTCCCCGTCACCAGGGCGCCGATTTCCACCACCAATGCAGCAAAACTAGTCAGCGCGGCCAATGGAGGTGAGGTCGCTGGACAATGTGAGCTGCTACCTATTATTTCTCTGTCTGTGTGCACGTTATAAGAACAAGGTTAATGGGCTTGTTGATGGTTTATCCATGATGGCGTTGGTAGACACTGATGCTACGGTTTCAGTAATGACCTTAGATTTTAAGAACCTTTTCAAGAACAAAGTTGTCTTTGCTTGGGACAAAACGGCTAATTTTTATGGAGTAAGTGGAGAGTTATTGTATTCGGTTTGGGTTTGTAGCGTTAACGTTTCTTTTGGAGGCACAGTATTTCCGGCGGAGCTTGTAGTACTGCCCCGACCTACACATGAAGTAAGCTAGCGAATCGACTTCCTGCGTGTGTGTGGCGCTACAGTTGATTATCGAACGGGAGGGCTAAGCGTTAGTGGTTCTCTTTCTCGTGAACTTTTGGAAGAGACGTCAAATTATGAAGATGTTTTGTGTGTGAGATGAAGTCGATGTACCGCCGCATTCTGCAGTGTGCGTTAAGGTGTCCTGCTCCCGTCCTATTAATGACTCTTATGAGGTTTCCGAGGCGCCTCTTATTTGCAGTGCGTAAAGAAAAATGTATTAGTGCCGCATTCTTTGGTTTGCGTGAAAGAGGGTTGTACCGGACTGTGGACTATACATTGCTCACCGGAACCGGTTGTTGTTTCAGCGGGCTCTAAACTAGCTTCATGTAGCCCAGCTTTCCCGAATTATGTGACTCTCCTTACTTCTTCCCTTGATAACCACGGTCCTAACTCACCTGCTGACAAAAGGCTTCTTCCGATGATCAGCGCATCGTTCAACACCTCACAATGACAGATGTTGAAGAACCTCTTGTCCCAGCACATGTCCGTCTTTGATTCCGTGCAATCCGACGGCTTTCAACCTTTTCTGCTGTCGCGGGCACGCCACAGGATTAACACGTAATCTGCCCATCCGATCCGCCAAAAACCGTATCGTGTGTCGCCGTCAGAGCACAAAGTGATCACCGAGCAAGTTAAGACATAGTGAACAGGGACGCAATTCAGAAGTCCACTGATCCTTGGGCTGCTCCGGTGATATTGGTAAAAAAGGATGACGGAACATGGAGGCTCAGCTTCGAGGAATGTCGCCTCCACTCTATCACTATAAAGGATGTGTACCCTCTCCCACGCACCGACGATGCCTTAGATTGCCTTTTCTCTGCATCTTATTTCTCTTCGGTATTTGCAATCGGGGTATTGGCAGATTCCGATGGACCCCGCGGACAAAGAAAAAAACTGCATTTGTTATGCCGGACGGCCTATTTAAATTCAATGTGATGCCCTTCGGCCTATGCAATGCGCCGGCCAGTTTTGAGAGATTTATGGACACAGTACTTCGTGGCCTCAAGTGGGAAATCTGCATGCGCTATTTAGACGACGTTACATTTTTGGCCGAACTTTTACTGATCATAACACGCGACTCGCCATTGTTTAGATTGCCTGTAGAAGGCTGGTCTTGTCCTGAATTATAAAAAGTGTCGTTTTGGCGAGCGTCAAGTGCTGGTAGTCGGACATCTCGTCGACCGCGATGGAGTTCGACCAGATCCACAGAAGACCGCAGCAGTTGCAGCCGTTGAAAGACCCCAGAATAAAAGGGAGCTCCGCAGTTTTCTGGGGCTGTGCTCCTACTTTTGACGATTCATCATACGTTTTGCCGACGTCGCCTACCCTCTGACATTCCTTCTACAAAAGGACGTCTCTTTCCACTGGACCTCTGATTGTGATGCGTCTTTCCACCAGCTAAAATTGATCTGCTTACATCACATCCCATACTACGGCACTTCAACCCCTACGCTCCGACAGAAGTGCACACTGATGCAAGTGGGATTGGTGTTGGTGCTGTGCTCGTGCAACGTTCGGCAACCGGCGAGCATGTAATTGCCATGCAAGCCGTTCCCTTAGCAAACCTGAGCGTAACTACACAGTTACGGAGCAGGAGTGTCTCGCTGTAGTTTTGGCTGTTCAGCGGTTTCGGCGCTACCTATAAGGACGCCATTGCACAGTTGTGACGGGCCATCATGCCCTGTGTTGGCTCGTCAACCTTCGTGATCCATCTGGTCATCTGGAATGCTGGGCCCTTCGTCTGCAGGCATACGACTTCACTGTTTCGTACAAGGGTCGCCGTAAACATGCCGATGCACAGTGCCTATCACGTCTCCCCCTTCCTACAACCGAATGTGACTGCTGATTTCGATCACTACATATGCTCCGTTGTTTCCGATTTTCCTGACGCCTCGGCTCTGCTGACTGCACAAGAGACCGACATAAGCCTCGAGCCACTGCTTTCGGTGGCGCAGGGTTCCACAGCTTCCACCGATTTTGTCTCCGTGATGGCCTTCTGTAGAAAAAGGCTTATTCCAGCACCGGCAGGAATTTTCTACTTGTGGTTCCCGAGAGTTACCCCTCGTGCATCCTGCGTGCCTTGCACGACAACCCCACTTCCGGTCCCCTGGGCTCTGCACAAACCCTCCACCGTGCCCGCGACCGGTTTTATTGGCCGAAGATGCGCCAGAGGACTCAGCGATATGTGGGGAGCTGCACTGAGTGAGAACGGCACAAACGTCGTTGCGTCCACGCCACAGGGCCTGCTGCATCTTGTAACTCCCCCATATGGTGCATTTGAGAAAGTTGGAATCTACCCTATGGGTTCCTTCCCGAAATCTTCAGATGGAAATTGCTGGATCGTAGTCCGTGCCGACTATCTACCCGCTACTGCTAAACGGCCTATCTTCCTTCAGCAACTGCTCTTGCACGTGTCCATGTTCTTGCTCCGTTCCATCACCCTGCGCTATGGACCTCCGCCAGTTATCATCAGTGATCGATGTCAGCAGTTTACAGCAGATGTTGTGGAAGAGCTTCTCCGTTTGTGCTCGTCACATTTTCGACACTCCACATCATGCCACCCTCAAACCAACGGTTTGACGGAGCGCACCAACCGCACACTCGTCAACATGCTCTCTATGTACATTGCATCAGACCACAAGAACTGGGATACAATACTACGGTTTATAACGTTTCCCCTTAACACTGCAATACATGAGACGAGCGGCTACTGCCCATTTTTTCTTCTCTATGCCTATGATCCTCGGTATTCCCTCGACACCATTCTTCCCTAGTCCGTCAATGAGGAACCTTGTATCGCCGAAACTCTTTGTCGGGCCGAAGAAGCTCGCCGTCTCGCCCGTTAGCGTATTCTCGCTTCGCAAGAGCGTTTCAAAGCTCGGTACGACAGACAGCATTGCCATGTGTCCTACGCACCTGGAGACTTAGTGTGGCTTTGTGCACCTCTGCGGAAGCGTGGTATAGCCCAGAAAATGCTGGAGAATTACGCTCGGCCTTGTCCTCGACCGCGCCAGTGACCTCAATTACGAAATCGCACGCATGACCTGAACGGGTAGTCGCTCAGTTACAACGGAACTCGCTCATGTCATCCGGCTGAAGCCGTGCCAACCCCGTGGGAACCGCTAACTCCCTCGCCTAGGGGGGCTTCGGCTCTCTTGTGGGGGGGGGGGGATTGTATCAATCCTCAAGAAGGCGAAACACATAGAATAAGAAAGGGAAAAGGACGTTGAGGAAGACGAGGTGACTCTCGTGCCCTTGCCGGCCTCGCAGGCGTTCACCAGCTGAGTTCTCTGCCTCCTCGACTTGTGCAGCGCTCATACGT
>JAJIZL010033641.1:140466-174070 GCA_023969395.1 Amblyomma maculatum
AAACAGGATGTCACACAACTTTCCCGATTATCCCGAAACTGTTGGAATAAAATAGATAATCGGGAAAGTTGTGTGACAACCTGTTTGAATTTAACTGTGGCCTATTAGTAACAAGCAAACCATGTCTATATATACATGTATATTAGTGTAGTACTTTCTTAAGACAGCTTTCTTTGGATCGCCTGACACCATTCCAGCGCTCTGGATATGCGGGCAGCATCCAAGGGTGTGTCGCTGCAAGCTGCTTTTACCGACGGCGCCGATATATATGTATGCAGGCAATGGTGTATAACAGGACGTGAGGATTAGTCTAGACCGTTAAAATGCCAAAGGATAAACGAAAGCTGCGGTGAGATGCAGGACACAAGAATCGTAAGACTTACAAGACACACCGTCCGCTTCAGCGGGAGGCGCCGTGGTACCGCGGGAATACAACCTGAAGAGTGCGACTGATTTCACATTCACTTAAAAATGCGACGCTGAGCGGCACCACCGACTTTATATGGCACATGAGCTAGGAAATACGATGCCCTACCGTCGCATTCATATAAACGCAGCTACAGGGATAAGGTTCAGAATCTTGCTGTGAGAGGAGGGCATGGCTGGCTCTGGGCAGTTAAGATTAGAAACGATGGGGAGACCGGGACCACACTGTACTAACACTGCTGCTAATAACGACGTAATCGGCTCTGCTGATAACCCAGAACAGGTTATAGTGTCACAAGAGCTGTTCGTCTTTACAGATGAACAGCACTTGTGACACTATAACATGTGTTATAGTTCAGACGCTTATATTAATAAGACGGTTATAATTTCAGACGCTTAACCTTGTGTGAAAATTGAAAACTTTCCAGTCCAGTAACCAATTTGTGAAGTTGATCGGCCAATGAAAATCGCCAACCCACTGGTGATCGGTGCATGAGCCTTTGTTTTTGTAATACCATATTTACTGACATTTCTCCGCCCTTTTGAAGAATTTAATTTTCTAGGGCCGTTCGCTGACCTGGCTACATGACTGTGACGGCTTAAAAATTCGTTTTATTTACAGCTTCTTTTAAAGTTCACTGTGCAGATGCTACCACACAAACAAAATTCGTTCTCCCTAGGAGTCAACAATTGCGAAAGGAGTCAGGACACGCATTCTGCTTTAGGCAGCTAGCAGACGTTTCTTGGGGCTTTTGTCGAAGCTAGATGTTTCTCTATTTGTGGTCGCAAAAACAAGCACTAGCTAACTGCGTAATCCGGCAGATACACGCTGGTGCATACTATAATGCCGCGAAACCTTCAAATTCTATTTGTTGTTTTTAACAGCCACCGGCATGCGGCCTTATCACTCTGATTCTGGATCGCGTATCAATTCTGTATTCTTTGTTTGTTATTGCTCCATGTCGTGAGACGCCCCTTTATATGTTTTGTTGTAGCACAAGATGCACCGAGATCTGTCTCGAAGATTCCGATCACTCGCGTGTGTTTCTACAATGTTCCAGGTAGCGCTACTAGCAGTTTGGGAGTTATCTAGATTGTTTTGAGCTGCCTTTAAATTGAGCGTTTGCAAGTGCGACGATCATTTTTGTTCGAGGATCGACCAACACGTTTGCTGCTATCACCGCCGCCGAGTTGCTTAGTTCTTTTGCGGGCGCAAGTCAGCCCAATAACGATTTTCTTCAGTGCAGTCCCCGACTCTTCATTTGTATCAGCTAGCTTTTTCCCACCACGTGAGAATATCAATAGCCCTGAAATTATATTAAATATAATGTTGTAAGTTATATGTGATATAGAGCATACCTCTTAATTTGTGGTCCCTAGCTAGAACAATACAAAGAGTGCTAAGACCCCAGGTGCGCAAGACCGATATCCAGAATTTTACTGTGTGCTGAGCTTTGAAATTTGTCGGGAAGATGGTTTTAATCACTAGTTGCGACATCAGCTTGTTTATCACGTTTTAGAATGTATACACATTTTTCAACCAGGGCTCATAAATAAAAGGCATTATCAAGGAAAAAATGTCCTCAGAATGTGAATGGCCGTTCTCGCACTATTGGAGTTATGTACGGGATATTGCTTTCCAGTGGTAATAAGCTAAATGACTTACCGAAAGAGAGTTTCACTAGTCGCTTACGATGACACTAACAGTCACCTCTAGCACATCCTGCTGTTAGTCAGGGCATTTTTCCGGCTAGCATGCCAGTGCGTGGCCATTATTAAATTTCTCTAACTCCTTTGCGCGAAAGGCTTTCTTTAATTTATAACCAAACTTTTCAGCAGCAGTTTTTACTTATATTCAGAATTCGATTGTAAACCTATATATTGCAAAAATAATTAAAAACTAATTCTGTCCTTCAGCCTTGCAATGCAGGAAAACCAGAAACCAATAAAAACTCCTCCCCATGTCCCCTCCTTCGAGAAATTCAGGTGGAATAGGTTTCTTAGAACAGTGCACCTGTAAGCTTTAGAAAATCGTTGGATATATCCTCCCTAACCTCTTATGATTGCAACAGTGCAGCTAGAGCACGTTGAGGTCTGTTTTTGAAGACCCACCTCTTTTATGAGGTGGAAAATATTTTGAATTGCTTTCCTCGCTATTATATTGCGATTGCCCTGTAACTAACAGTTGCCACTTTTTTTCCGTCCCGGATTGTGACTGAAGTGGGGAAATACTGAAGTTAGCGCAGGGTTTTACACTCCAGAAAGTATGACACCTGCGGTCATTTTATTCAAAATGGATTGGGGGGCAATAGCTTCAGGGCGAAGAGAAATACGTTTTGGCTTCTAGGAATGGTAATAAGAGGGGCATTGCTCCTTAGCCAACGAAGGGATGTACAAGGGAGGATCTAAAATGTTAGCAATGTAGGGAGGAGGAAATATGGTCTAAAGCGGGAACAGGAAACGGATAAATCGATTTTTTCTGGGAACAAATAAACATAAGAGAACACAGCAGAACACTCATAGAAAACCTGGTCAGTAAGCTTAAGGTTCAATGTATCGGTTTTGCTTCCAGTGCGCCCGCCCATATGGGAATAACACTTGGAAGGAAGCTTACCATCTTTGCGACGTGTTAGTATCGTAGGGCAGATCAGGCGGTTATATAGTCCTTATTTTGCAAAAAAAGAAGGTTCAAATACCAAAATTAGAAAAATATAAAATTTATTTCCACATCTAAAGTAAAACTTTTATTTGAAGCCATTGGTCATTAAAATGCACTGAAGTAGCCTTTCTGGGCTTTCTAGAGTTCCAGAAAGTTCAGAGAAGAAAGGGCGAAAGCCTAGTTGTTTTCCGTCTTTTTATCACGCTCTTTTACTTCTATTTAACTGCGTAAAAACCGTACCGAGGCAGTGGTTTTTCTACTTCTTTTTTTTCGAGTGCTAAATCAACTATGAAGGAAACGCTCTCAGTAAATTCAGCTGATAACAGGTATGACAAATTTAAGTCGCATTTTTATTATTTTGCAATAGAATTTGGCATTTTAGCAACGCCCTCTGCAAAAAGCAGATGTGATGCTTCATGATAATGGTTCGTTTGGTTAGAAATATTGAGCAGCGTGTTTGAAGATTTTATGCTTAGTGGCTTATGGGATTTACGGTAGCTATAAAAGTAGATTTCCCTGCTGTTATTGGTTTTGTTTTCCCCAAAGTTCCCTACAGGAAAATGTTCCTAGTCTGGTTTAGACATGTTTCTTAGAAGGATTGCGTTGGATGAACAAAATAAAATTCTTGCTCCCGAGTTACATCACCTAGACATACCGTTTGCCACTCATTCCACTGGCTCACTAATGCTTAAACACGGGCATTGAATTCTAAAATGCGATATATCTCTAACATAAACAATGTTTCCTATGGAAATGTTCACGGTCGTTACCGGTAACGTGTTTTTCTCGGCGTCAATACTATGCATGGTCTTCTCACCAGCTTTATGCATGGGGGCAACATTCTCAGTGATATCTGAAATGCCAATCTTAAAGTTTATTTGCAGAATTGATGAAACCTTTAGAATGTCTTATGGATGCAATGGCATTTACTAAGCGTTTATTTGCTTATACATTTGTTTATTTATTTATTCACATGTTTAGATATTTATCCTAGCAGCACGACCCGGAAACAAGGTAGAGCAGAGGCAGCTAGGGAGCGAAAATGTTAGAAACAAAAAGCGGTGTAAACTGTACATCAAAATGTTATAAGTGGAACTTTTATTTCAAATAGTTTACTACCTTTTGCTATGCCGCAGTATGTCGAGTGAAGCTTGACTTATATGAAGCAGCTTCCGGTTGCCCAAATAATGCATAGCATCGCAGCGCCAGAGTCGCTTAACTTTCTTCAGCATGAAGCACCATGCCAGTATTGTAGACGGATAACACACACAAAACTAAAGCTAATGCACTATGTTTGTAAATTAATTCATAAAATATTTAATTTTTTATTACAATCAGTACCTTTGAATTTTTAGACGGAGCACATTCTTTCTGGAAAGAGAATTCGGCATTTCCTCAAACGCATTCATATCAGTAGGTCACGAGGTTATCGAATATAATTAATTTTTGCCCATTTTGGTTTGGATAACTACGGGTGCTCCACTATTCACTTAGATGTTGATGATAGCGAGTGAGCTTCTGTAAACTGCTTCGGAGCCTTCAGAACCTGTGTAACACACAGCACAACAGCGTATCTTGCAAATTGTACTCGTCGATGTCGCCTGCAAAAGCCTACTGATTGCATGAGTTAGTTTTAAAATAACGATAACGAAAAAATGTGAGCTGGGGTTCTCCAATGAACGGCGACTTTTGAAAGCAGTTTTTTTCTCACATTATTTACAACACTGCTAATGAACTAAGACCAAAAACGAAAGACGCTGAACTTACAACTGGGTATTGCCGCCTTGTGGTTTTAGGTAGTGCCTGAAAGAGGAAGAGGTTACTATTGCGCGCTTCTTCTAGCTGGGACTCTTGACTCCGTGACTGTGCCCTTTTACCGTTTCGTGTAAATTCCTGCCTTCGTGACAGTTTTGGTGAAGGTGCTGGACGATTGACCTCTCAATGTCCTACACCCTCTTCGAACCAACGACATTGAGCTCTTGCCTCTGAACACGCCAGTGCAACGCGTCAGGTAGAGAAATCTAGGCCTTCCTCCCGAACATGGGCCCTTATAATCCACTTCGAGAACGAACTTCCTGCCAGCCGGGATAGGCGCGTAAGAGCCGAACGGGCTCTACAATCTTGAGTTTAGATGCGAAGCGAGTCCCTCATGATGCGTGTTTAAAACATGACGAAACTCTTTCAACCTTCCGATCAAAACATTTATGAAGACAGAAAGCTGTGGAACCTGGCGGTAGGGCTTAGGAAAAGCTTTTTTTCTGGTCTTGTGATAGCCTACCAATTACTGTTGCCTAACTTTTAATAGAGACAGTCATAACGGAAAAGATGCAGCACCAGCTCTCGGCTGTCTACAACAAACCAATCCCCATCACGACTGCTGCCGAGCCTCTTACAGCTGCTGTAGGCAAAACTGATCACCTCCACGACCTTATTCGTGCAATTGTAGGTGAGGAAGAAGGTTAGTGGCGCGTCCAGACCCAGAGGCGATTCTCTCTCCCCTGTCATCCGCGAAGAGATTCAGCAAGTCACGCGGCCATTACTGCATGTTCCTTAACTCAAAGTTGGCGTTTCTGTCTATCCTCGTCAGACTAACGGCGACGTCCTTTGGACCCTAGCTCCAGTTCAAGCTCCGTTATCTGCCTTACTCCAGGCGCCACGAAGATAGTGCATGCCCGTCCAGCAGCCGACGCAATCCATTCCTGTAGAGCAGCAACGAGTAGCAGCGGCCACCGCGGTCACACGTACGCAGAACGAACTTCCAGCGGGCCTCCTCTTACAACCGGCGAATTTGCTATCCCTGTGGGATACCTGGTCACATTGTTCGGTGGTGCCTGTATCGAGAACTCGGAGTGGAAGGTGTTTCCGCTGACGCGCCGGAGGCACGTTCAACCAAAAACATTATGGAATTGAAGACAACCTCGCAGAAGACTGCCTACCTATGACACGCCGACAATCCTGGTCCCCATTCCAACGCCGGCGATCACCTTCAACAACAGGTTACTTCCCGCTGTTACTGCTTTGTAGCTCGTCAAGGCCCGGGGCGGTAAAACTGTGTAGAGCGACATCCGGGAGCCGGGCCGCTGAATGTCAGTACCAAGAAGTCCCTAATCAGAGCAGAGATGTATTTTGGAGCAGCACCGACAGAGTTCGTTTCACGAGATCGTCTCTCGGTGAACATCCCTGTGTGTATTTATGGTCATTATGTCAGCGCTGTAGTGGATGCAGAACCAGGCTTCGATTTTGAGTGGGAAACTGGCAATACATCTTAAAGAGTTTATAACCCCATGGTGTAGCACGCAGGTACTCACGGTTAGAGGGCATCTAGCTACTCCCATTGGACAGTGTACGGCTAGAATCCAGATTAGTGTGTCCACGTTTATCGTCAGCTGCGTCGTTCCCCAAAAAATGTTCTCGTGATTTTCTTTTCGGTGCCAAATCCCTGCGGGTACATGGCGCCATCATCGATAAATGACCGCGACTGGTCTTTTTATCAACAAAGAAGGCGGCTAACAGCCCCACTGACGGCCAACGATACATACGGCCTACGAGTTTTAGCCAAGAGTGTTTCGCTACCCGCTCGCTCCAGCACGTTTGTGAGCGTTGTGTGTGAAGAGCTACGTGACGGGCCGATAATTGCCGGAGGCAACCGTTCACTTTTATTTTCTCATAGCATCTGTGAAGCACGAAACTTAAATATTCTCGGCGATAGTCACTCTGAGCTTGTCGTCGCGAACTTCTTGAGTGAATCTTGCCACCTCTACCGCTCTACTGCCATCGTGTTCGCTGAATCGTAACGACATTTCCGAATGCCTTGCGTCCGACATCACTAATGTCCCGAGTGTTCTCGACCACAGCGATGTTAGCAGTGATCTTTCGACCGGTCAGCAACGCGTCCTACTTGCATTACTGCTTGACTACGCTCCGTGCTTAGCCTCATCATCCAAAGCCCGGCAAACCTCGGTCACTAAGCATCGCATCTTAACGCGTGACGATGCCCGGACTATTCATCAACAACCATACTGCTTTTCGACCACAAAATTGAGGACATCCGGACACAAGTTCTGAAAATGCTTACTGATGGTGTTATTCAGCCGTCTATAGGTCCATGGTCCTCGCCTGTGATGCTGGTTAAAAACAATGGATGATACGCCGCGATTTTGCGTTGCTACTGAAAACTTTATGACGTAACAAAAAGAACGTAAATCCACTACCTCGTGTTGACAATTCGCTCAATAAACTTCGCAATGCCAAGCTAGTTGATTGGAAAAGGTGTTATTGGCAGATATATTTTGATGAGCGTGGTCGCGATAAGACGTTTTGTGACTCCCGATGCCCGACATGCATTTAAAGAATTGCGTGTCGGTCGGTGTTCAGCGCCTGCAACGTTCCAGAGAATAACGGACTCCGTACTTGCTGTTCTTAAATGTCAAATCTGTTTGGTGTATTTGGACGACATCATCGTGTTTTCAGAAACGTTTGACAAGCACCTAAAATGAGCGCGAACAGTACTGGATGCTCTCTTTTTGAACGATTTGGCACTCAAGCCGGAAAAGTGCTATACTAGATGTCAGCAGCTGAAAATTCTCTTTCATGTGGTTAGTGCTGATGGTTTCCGGCCCGGCCCTGACAAGACAGCAACTGCCGCCAACTTTTCCATTCCTGCCACGAAGAAAGCAGTCTGACGTTTATAGGGCCTGTGCACGTACTGTTGCTGTTTTATTGCTGATTTTGCCAAGATTGCAAAACCTCTCACGAGTCTGCCACGTGATGACTTACCGTTTGTCTAGTCTGCCGAGCAGCAGGAGGCATCGGTGGAGCTGCACCAACGCCTGTCAAACACCATGTTCTTGCACACTTCGAAAAGGACGCAGCCACCTAAATTCAAACCAACGACAGCAAAATCGGCCTAGGTGCTCTTCTTGGCAGAAACAACCTATTCAGATTTTGAAACGGTGCATCTCGTCGTCGTTTGGGCAACAATAAAATTTGTAAATTACCTCCACGGCCGTGAATTTACACTTGTGACAGACCATCATGCTTTTCGTTGGCAGTCTAGTCTCCAATACCCATCAGGACTCCTTGCACGATGGAGTAATGCAGGAATTTTATTACTCCATTGTTTATAAATCTGCACATAAACGTGAAGACACTGACACACTGTTTCGAGCACCCATGGAGTCGGCCCATGATGGTACGGATGAAGACGCTCATTTTCATAGCATTATCCGTTCCTCTGATTTAAAGAATCGGCAAAGGTCTCATGCAGATCTAAAAACTGTGATCAGTTATCTGGAGGGCCAAGATTCTGCAGTATACCGATTATTCGCTAAGAACTTGTCATCCTTGTGTACGTATGATGGAATCCTCTACATAAAAAGTGCCGTAAACAGTGACCGAGCTTATATTTTAGTCACCCCTGCAGATATCCGCGACGAAATCTTTAATGCTTGCCACATTGAGCTCACCGATAGAGACTTCGGCTTTGCACGCACTCTTACCAGGGTTCTCCGGGCGTAGTAAAGGCCAAAACTTGCTGTCACCGGCCAGGGACGCACAGCACCAGCAATGCAAGGCACCGTGCCAGCGGCGCAAGACACCGCCACTAAATCTAGCTGGTTTCCTGCAGTCTATTGCCCCATCGCTAGTAAAATTTGAACAAATTGGGATGGACTTCCTCTGCCCTTTTCCCCTATTGTCTGCCGACATTTAGCAGACTATCGTGGCTAATGACTATCTGACAACGTACGCGGAAACTATGGTGGTGCCGCGTGCAACATCTTCCAAAGTAGCACAATTCTTCATGACGCTGATTGTCATCCGGCATGGAGGCCCTTCATACGTCATCATTGATCGTTGCAAGAGTTTTACAGCGCGAGTTCAAGAATGTTTCAACCAAGTCAGACACATCACCGAAAGACTACTGTATACCATCTTCCGTGTAATGGTCTTACCGAGCGACAGTACAAAACAATAGCGGACATGCTCGCCATGTACGTAAATGTGCGGCATAAAACATTGGACGAGATTTTTCATTAGGGAACATTCACATACAACATGGTCGTCTAAGAAACAAATCGATTCACATAGTTTCGCCAAGATTACGGTCGCGATGTGCAGCCCATGCTCGACGTTATGCTGCTGTGTGTGGCTGACGACAAGCTACTTACCGCTTAAGCAGATGAGTTCACCAACTACACCTGGAAAACACTCCAAATCCACCATAGTCACATTACGAAACACCGAACGATGGACACCGATATCACTACCGACACCGTCACGTCGTGTTCTTGCCCAGTGACAAAGTCTTGGCGTGAACACTTGACCGCCGCCCAGATCTTTTAGTAAAACTTTTCAACCACTACTTTGGACACTTGAGGATGTTGCGTCCCTTATCAGATGCTACTTACAAGTTATTCCAGACGGAACTGTGCTGAGATCTAGTCGTCGGTGCTCGTCTGACGTAGTGCATGTACTTCGCATGAAACCGTATTTCACCCGGTGATAGCCTCTTTCCCCTCCGGAACTTTTCTGTTCATGAGCACGCTTTTTTATCGAGATGGAAAATAATGCCACCTGGTCGCTTCAGGGACTCTAGCCGGGACTCTTGATTCTTGACTGCGTGTCTGCCCTCTTACCGTGGGCGTAAATTACTGCATTCGTGACTGTATTATGGGAAGTATACATCAGTCTATAAATATACCAGACCTATGTACTCGCGCATGGTCTACCAAAATATATATCTGGATGCTCAATATATGCTACATATTTTACAATAGTGTACAACAAAATGGGTCGGTTTGATGGTCACGCAATAAGTCCCTCAGCAAAGCGCTTTTTGATTCCATGACTTGGAACTGATTTTCGAGACGACATATATGTAGACTGTTTTCTGCTAGGAGCGAGAACTTAAAAACTACTAACCGTAGCGGGGATCATTAATGCAAAACAATAATAAGCTATGTTGGTGAGGGTAAGGCATGGACGCAAAATGCTAATGCCAAACGATAAGCCACAACGTATCAGGTGTCGACTGAGCAAGTGTGAGGTACTGTGCCTTTACTTTCCTGCAAACTAATTACTAGTGCTAATAAACATTAAGCAAATAAAAATACTGATTATGATTAAAAGCAATATTAGCACTGTAGTATTATTTGAACATAAATAATAATAACGGTAAATAAAAGAAACAAAAATTAAAAAACAAAACAAAAATAAATTGAACAACCTAACGTGAAAGACAAGCATTAAATTAAAATAAAGTAAAAATTACGATACTGCCGCTGCAGCGCTAATGCAGTTTAAGCAGCGACATTGAAGGTTTTCGTAGCACGACTAGATATGCATGTACGCATTCGGGTAAATTCTAGACGCCTCCATAAAACAGGATGTGTGCAGCACTTTGCCATAGAGAACTTGTTTCGCTGAAATGTTATCTTTCAGATGGGCGTCCTCTCTGATGTTGAACAAGGTCGGCCTTGAAGCCGTTGTGAAGAAATATGTTCATGTTGGAGAAAACATACCACACAACCAAGCATCCATATGACTACAACGACAAGAAAGTTCTGGATGCGTAGGAGACATTGCTGTTGAGTATTTAGTCATCTTGAGGCTACATTTTACAATATCCAAGCAAACAATACAAGGGATGCAAATTTTCTTTCATCTACATATGCCCAAGAATTTTAGTTTTGCTTCTTGAATCTAGGAAAAAGAGTGTGAGTGTTTCGTTTCCCATATATAAGCAAACAAACGCAGGGAAGACGGCGAGTTTTGTTACGACAAACATAAGAATGGATTCAACAGCTACGTACAGAAAGGGAATCCTAGGAGATCTTGGTTACCTGACGTGAACGTCGAAGTAGTATATAAGAAATAGTAAGAAAAACAACAGCAATTAGCCACTGTGATCCGAACAAGGACCTGTAAACTTTGATTCTGATGCTATGACTTGCAAATTAGCTTTAAGAACGGTTTGAATCTGAGTGCTTGTCATCACACGTAGGGCAAGAGGGTTATTACTGATAAATCAAGTCCCACGTCATAATCACGTTATCACAGGACGCTTCATGTCATCCGATAAGGAGGAGCGTGCAGCTTGCGAAAACGCTACTCACATAATGCAGTAGCGTCACGTGTCTCCTCAAGGGAATTTGTAGCATTTAACCTTAGAAACCATCCAGTTCATTTCACGAATATAAATATCTTGTAAGAGAATGTTTAATCGACACGTAGAGGAGGGCGTTGTATCGGCGAGGAAGCGGGGCGATTAAAACCAACACGACGATCTGCGCGACAGCAATTCCACAGGCTGCTTCTTCTTCGTCAACGTCCAGCGATGGAGTCTATCTTCTTCTTCACAATGGCCCCCACAGAAAAAGGAGCAATCTTGGCTACTTATGGCGCCCAAGATACATTGGGGTCGTAGAACAGCTTAAGGTGCTGCCCATGTACAGTTTCGCGCCATTGGCGTGGGAAATTGGAAGATGGCGTAAGCGGCTCAACAACGTAATTCCCTGGTGCAGTGCTCTCGACGACACGGCAGGGCCCATGATACTTGGAGATCAGGTATGTTGAGAGGCCGGGGCTGCCGGATGGAACCCATAACCACACGAGTGAGCCGGGCTCGAAGTATGGTTCATTGCTCTGATCGGTGTCATGGCGATATTTTTGGCGCCACTGAGAGTTGGTCTTTAACGTTCAGGCAATCTGGTGGCATCTTCGGCGTACTGTGCAGCTTCGGTCACTGTAGTACATTCTGAAGGGTCAGGGTTGTAGGGGAGGACAGTATCAAGGGAGCAGATGGATGCCTACCGTAAAGCAAAAAGAGCGGAGAGAAACCCGTGCTGGATTGCATAGGAGTGTTGTACGCGTAGGTGATATAAGGAAGGACAATTCCGCAATTCGCCTGGTTTGATCCGACGTACTTCGCGAGGATGTCACCGAGGGTGCGTTTAAATCGTTCAGTTAAGCCGTTTGTTTTCGGGTGATAGGCTGCACAAGTCCGGTGAATAATTGTGCACTGAGAGAGCAGGGCTTAAACGACCTCAGATGAGAAAGCACGGTCTTTGTCTCTGATCAATTTGCGAGGAACACCGTGACGGAGAATGAAGTTCTTCATCTTCAATATGAAACCGCCTCAAGCAAACTACTGTAGTTTATGTATTTATTTTTACCTACCCTTTCCTTTCTCACTATCGCTCACCTCTTTGATTTCCTCTTCCCCTTCCTCGCTATCCTTTTATTTCCGCCGCCTCAGTTCAGGTGCTTCAGGCATCAGATAGCAGATACCGGGGCTGGCAAACATTATTTCTTTTCTTTTGTATATAAATTAAATAACCACTACCACAACCACCAATATGAAAGCGGCCACATCGTGAGTTGTTGCAGCTGGGAGCGCGGCGGTTTCGGCATATCGCGTCAGGTGGTCGACGGCGACAATGACCCAGCGATTGCCATCAGCTGTGTACAGAAGAGGGCCGTATAGGTCAATTCCAATGCGGTCGAAGGGTCTAAGCGGGCATGTGAGAGGCTGTAACTCACCAGCCGAACGGTGAGAAGCAGGTTTGCGGCGTTGGCAAGTCAAGCACGATCGAACGTACCTAAGTACCGAGGTGTACATACCGCGCCAATAGTAGCGAAGATGGATTCGAGTGTACGTCTTGAAAACTCCGGCGTGACCGCACTGCGGATCGGCGTGAAAAGTTGTACATATTTGAGTCCGTAGATGGCGCGGAATCACGAGGAGCCATTTCCGTCCACTTGAGTTGTAGTTGCGCCGGTAAAGAAAGTGATCCCGAATCTCACATTCAGAAGCCTGACGGCGAAGTGCGAGTGAAGGGTAATCGCTGAATTGTTGGAAAGGTAGTCAATAAGAAATGCGATCCATGGATCCTTTCGTTTTTCGGCGGGCACGTTACTGACATCGATCGAAGACTCCGCGGAGTCCAAGACGGAGAGGCTCGCCAGGTCGACAGGAAGCGGCGAGCGAGACAAAGCGTGGGCATCTTTATGTTTGCGGCCAGATCGGTAAACACCACGGATGTCGTATTCTTGCAGACGAAGAGCCCATCGTGCCAAGCGACCGGATGGGTCCTTAAGTTATGAAAGCTAGCATAGGGCATGATGGTCCGTGGCTACATTAAAAGAACGGCCGTAGAGGTAAGGGGGAACCTTTGTTTGTGCCCATACGATGGTCACGCACTCCTTTTCCGCTACAGAGTAGTTCGCTTCCGGTTTCGTGAGAGTATAGCTGTCATAGGCGACTACATATTCACCAAAGCCAGAGGGGCGCAGAGCAAGTACCACACCAAGGCTGACACCACTGGCGTCTGTGTGCACTTCGGTGGGCACTTGAGGATCAAAATGGTGCAGGATGGATGGGGTGTCAAAAGGCGACTCAAGATATTGTAGGCGCCCAGGTAGCACAGAATGTGGGGCCCCAGTAGGTCCGATGTAGGCAAGTGGGACTGGGGCAACCATCATAAAACCTGCATCGGTCCCCGATGAGGCAAATGTGGGTAAGCCCCATTTGGGCTTGCCCCTGTTCCTTCTGCATGGGTCCCATATAGCGGCATTGCTCGGGCTAATGCAGAGCACATTCCTGTATACAGAACGCAAGGGTTCTTTGTCGGCTAATTAAGGGCAATCCAACCTAAATGTGCGCTCTTAATGGGAAAGCCCTCATAGATCCGAAATGAGGCCGCTCCAATAAAATCTTTGTGGGACCTACATCGGCCGTAGTGGGGCAAAAAAATGGACATGCCTACTTTCGGCACGAATCGGTCCCTTCTAGGTTACTTGAGGGCCGGTTAAATATGAATAAGAGCTCAATTTGGGCGAGCCCTCGTGAAGCCTAAATGAGGCAGCCTTAGCTAAATCGCTTTAGGTCCCACATAGGCTGCAATGGGGCTGGAGGGCGGGCGTGCCCGTATGGTACCAAAATTGGTCCCTTGTGGGAACTTTGAAGACACGTGCAACCGCAGGTGGGCTCTAGGCTCGAAAACAACACCCAGCCCAATTCTGGCTGCCCGCACAAAACTGCTTTATACCCCGCATGAGCCGTAATGGGGCTGAAAGACGGGCAGGCCTGCATGATACCAAAATCGGTCCCTTGTGGGAAATTGGAAGGCACATGCAACAGCAAGCGGTCTTTAGGTTCAAAAACAACACTCAGCCCAATTCGGGCTGCCCACACAAAACCGCTGTAGGTCCTCCATCGGCCGCAATGGGGCTAGAAGGCGTACGTGCAATTGTGTAATGATAATTTCCATCTTTTATTTCTATTAGATGCTGCCCTATATTACTATTATAGATTGTTTGTATAACAGTTGTTGCCATGTTTAGTCAGACATATTACGTGGCTTTAGTTCTCGCTCTCATGAAAATTGCGCTAAAATACTAAAACATACTGATTGCTATCTATTGCTCCTAATGTGGTTGCTGTGGATAGCCTGCAACACTCAGCACAAAATTACTGTACAGAACACACATCTCCATAGCCTGAACAAGATATACACGAAGTCATTTAGGCTAGATTAATGTTAAGAATTATTGTAAAATTTAATATTGTGGCTGTTTAGAAAGGGCAGACATGCATAAAATAATTACTTAATTATGTGCATAAATAATGATTGGGAAAATTTGGACGAAGGCTTTCCATCAATTTCCTGCGTCGGACCCCTATGAGAATAATGTAGGCAAGCCCAAGTGCGGCTTGAGCTATAGAGCCCGCATCGGTCCTATATCATTATCTGAAGGGCTAACCGAAATAAAAAATAAATATTCATCCAGAGAGGCTGCCCGAATCTGTCCAAAGTAGGGCAATCGGGCCAAGGTGTTCACGGCGACGCAGGGTTACGGGAAATGAAAACGGATTACAAATCCAGAACCCGTTGAGGCCAGCAGATATAGTAGGTACGCCATAAGGCAGAGGAAGAATTTTGCGCTTTAGAAAAGTAGGCGATGGGGTGAAAAGTACATCGGTACACGGGACAAACATTAGCGGTGGGCACAAAAACTTAAGAGCAGGCAGGGAGATCAGTAGCTTCGATAATGACGACTTTGGGAAAAGGAACGTCCGGCGATGGTTCGTCTAGCTCAAGAAACTCCAGTTCGGCACGAGCATAGTATAACCGCATTATGGCGGGATATAAAGTCCCAACCCAAGATAAGATTGAGAGCAGGAAGGCAAAACGACGAATTCATTTGCGCATGCAATTTGTTCAATGACGACTATAGTTGTGCACATCGCTACAGGCTCTACAGGCTGGGCACTTGCCCTGCAGAATGAGAAGCCTGAAATAGGGGTCGTCCCTTTGCGCAATGAACGGCAGACTCGGAGCCATGGCAGAAACAGCAGCGCCGGTGTCGACCAGAGCCAGTACTACAACGCCCTACACAGAAACTTCAAAATTTGCAGGAGATTCATGAGGCCTTTGACAGTTCGCTCGTTGCGCAGTTCTCGCCTCAGGAACTGCGGCATTCAGGTTTCCTCTGATCAAGTTTGGGACGCCGTTGCAGAGGAGATAGGGCGCGATATAGGAGCGAGTGGAATAGGTGGCATGGTCATTAGCCACAGAACTTGCGCATTGATCGGCCGCTGCGTACTTATTGCGTGGCGGCTGCAGGAAGCTGATATTCCTCGCTGCAGCAAATCGTCGGCTGCGAGATTTCGGCAGTACCTGGCAATATGGCCAGCATATCCACAGGAATAACAGATGGGATGGTGATCACTCGCTCGCTAAGCATTGAAGATCTGCGGCCAAGGTTGAACCAATGGCTGTGAAGCATGAACAAATTCCTGAGCAGGCCTTGGAGGCTTAGCGTACGCCAATAGGTAGCTAGGTGGCCTTGCTCGGGCAGCGACGGCAGCGTACGTCAGTAGTGCGACAGGAGCGGTGGTGCATGTCATTGGTGTAGCGACAGGGACGTCGGCGTATGCGAGGTGCTCCACGGACCGGCGCGGTCTGAGGCATGGGCGCTGGCGGAGGGACAGATGGAAGGGCCTCCACCACGCGGTCGGCGATGGCCTGTCGAAGCTGCGCGAAATTGCGTGACAGCTCGCAGTTTGAGGGCAGCGGAGATATTTGGCAAGCAATGTCCTCCCGTATGAAGTCTTTGAGCTGCTGCAGCAGCGAGGAGGTCTCAGATGTGCAGGAGAGGCCAGAAAATGACCCTGCAGGCGCGGAAGGCTGTCGAGGTAGGATGCCATGCTTGCGTAACTAAGCGTAGCTTTGGTAAAGGTTGACAACTTGAGTAACAGTAGTCAAATTCAGGAGTTTTACATTTGAAAGGCGTCATTTTCGATGCCTATCAAGATGTGCTTCATCTTTTGTGGCTAGGACACCTGAGCGTTTACGCGACTGCAAAGGTTGGGCATAGCTTCAGTGTAACTTGTATATGTCTTGCCGAGCCGCTGTGATCTATCGTGCAAGCGTTGTTCGGCGCGGAGCTTGCGTGCAGTAGGACGACCAAACACGGTGGTAAAGTTCGCCTTGAACGAGTCCCAATTTGTGATATCGGCTTCATGGTTACTATACCACAGGTTTGCAACTGCGGTCAAATAAACGATAACGTTCGTTAACTTTGTAGCAACGTCCCACTTATTGTACGAACTCACTTGCTCGCATGAAGCAAGCCAGTCGTCACAGTCGGTGTCGTCAGCCCCACTGAAGAGCGCAGGGTCTCGCTGGCGTAAGCAGCCAGAGAAGCAACCGGTGGAGTCATCGGAGCGATTGGTGGGCGGTGGTCATCGGCCATGTGAATTGCCGGTAGTGTGCGGTTGCGAAGCTAAAGCCTGAGGCAAGGGTTTCAAGCCGCACCTCCACCAAGTGTAACAGAAGGTTTAATCTACAAGTAGAAGACGGCGTCATAGTCGGCGAGGAAGCGGGGCGGTTCACACCAGCATGACGATCTGCGCGACAGCAATTCCATAGACTGCTTCTTCTTCACAATCTATTAATTCAGTAAGATGTATTGGGATTAGGCATCGTAAACATGTTTTGCAGTTTTATTTACTGAATTCCTCAGTGATATTTATGAATGAGATGAACATTCAAAGTTATCTATTTTAGGCTCATATTAGTCTTAATCTCCACTTTTTGTTATTGCACAAGCTCAAAAGCAGCTAGTAATTGAAAAGAGAAACGTTATGTGTATTATGGCATTACGTGTATTCTGCATGGCATGCGCCACCTTTTCTGGCTCTGGAAGTGCAGGATCTCTTCGCTCATGCATATCTTGAAAACTGCGCAAAAACTCCAGTAGACCCCCCTTGTATCCTGGTGGGACACTCGTGTTTCATACGAATGACGTAGTCAGCGGCAAAAACTGTTCTCGAAAACGCTCCATAAAATCCTACTTTTTGTGAATGGCCGCTATCTACACCTCAAGGTTGCTGCGGAACGTACCAAAGCGACAGGAAGCACACGCGTGACCAGAGCGCTGTCCAGATATGCCATTCTAATCTAATAACCATCGATTTCATGAAGAAAATTCCAAACAGATTTCTTGTCGTCATAAACTTCAAACCTCGGCACGGGTATATTCATCTGCAGCTGATTATCGCAATACATGGGAGTGGGCGCTTACGAAACTGGCTCGCGTCCTACCATTTCTCAGAAATGTGCCTGTGATTCAAGTAGCTGGGGTACAGTCCAGCCCACTTATAATGAACTTGATCGTCACGCGGCATTTGTTCGTTGTATCCAAAGTTCGTAGTAAGTGAACCACCTATAATACGAGCAAAAAGAGCAAGCGAGACGAAAGTTAACTTTATTTTTGAAAAAAGTCCGTGATGCATGTCTCCTTCTTCAAAGCTGATCGCATCACTGCCGTTTCTAATTTTTCCAGCGCGGTAATATATTCATCGCCAAGGCCTCCGCTGCACACGAGTTCCTTAAGCGACACATTGTAACCGATCGCGGTTGAAGCGTTCACAGCAACCGGCGGTAGAGCAGCATCCTCGTCATCATCCTCGTCGGTCTCTGGGCAGTCAAGAAGGGCTCACACTTCACGCACAATAGCTTTGTCAGTGCATGGCTCCGCAATGTCGGCGTCGTCATCAGCAGAAACGAAATCGTTCCAGGCAACGTCAGGTCCGGCGAGCTGCGTGTCAACGACGCGTTGCCACAAGTCCTCGTGCGACCGGCCGTCTCGTGGGTGATCTATGGGGTCGTCGGTGCCTGGGCCCATAAAACCCGCCTTGCGGAAGCAATTTGCTATGCACTCCGCGGTGAGCTCTATCCACCCCGCTTTCAACATCTCCACGGCGGCAAGCAAGCTGATACGAACTATCATGGCAGCATTAATCGCGATCAAAAAGCGTTGGATGACGCGCCGCCGGTAGCACAACATGAACTCATGAATGATGCCCATATCCAGCGGCTGAATTTTGCAGGCTGCATTGGGAAGCAAGAAGAGCACTGTCACCGCACTCAAGGAAGGCTGCACATGGTGCGCCGCACAGTTATCCAGCACGAGCAGGAGCTTCCTGTTTTTTCGTGCCATGTCACGGTCGAACTCGACAAGCCACTCGACAAATAAGCCACGACTCATCCAGGCTTTTGTATTGTTCCTGTAGCGTACGGGCACGTAGCTTCCAAAGCAACGCGGCTTATGTGACTTGCCAATGACAAAAGGCAGCCGCCGGTCACTGCCGTCCATATTCACACACAGAAGAACGGTTATGCGCAACTTGCTGTTCTTCCCTCCTGCGCACTTCTCGCCTTTCAAGGCATGCGTTTTAGATGGCAACATCTGATAAAACAACGCAGTCTCGTCGGCATTGTAAACGTCCCTTGGAGCATAGCTCGTGATTGTTGGGAGGTTGTCGGAAAGCCACGCATCGACGTCCTCGTTGTTCACAGACGCAGCCTCGCCAACGACCGCATTGAAAACAATTCCGTGGCGAGCCTTGAACTGGTGGTGCCATCTATTGCCTGGGCTGAAATCAGGAAAGTCCAAAAGGAAGGTGAAGTCTTTAGCCTTGGAAAGCATCAGCGGTCCACTGATCGGAACGTTGCGAGACCGGGCGTCAAGCGAACCACTTCAGCAGTGCGTCTTCAACGTCCGCGTAGGTCGCCTTCTGAAGGCGCTTTCTAGTCGTCGGGTCGGCATTCACGGTAGCACCAAGACTCTTTTCCTTGCCCTTAGCAATGGTTGAAATAGTCGATTTCGACAGTCCGTACTTCATGACCAGTGCACAGTTTTTTGCACCTTGAGCAAGTTCATTACCAATGGCCATCTTCGTTGTGATGTCGACAGCTTTCCTTTCAGCACCTGAAGAGGTCGGCGTACAGTCCTCCATCGCACCAGGCGCAAGTCAAGCCCTTGGGCTCGCGCGTTGAGGCAGCCTTCAACTCCCAGATCTGGGAAAGGCACGGATGCGGCAACGATGTCAACGCAGTGCCATCGCACAGAAAGAATCGACGGCACAATGCCCTCAGAGCAGGGTGGCAACGGAGCAGCAAATGGAGAACCGGTTTGAGCCGGTAGAGCAGGCGCCTGACGTTCCAGATTGGCAGACGCAGATCACGTGGATGCATCACAGCGACGCGGGCAGCGCTGCTTTCTCTTTCGTCAGCGCGCGCGCGCGCTTTTTAGTTTTTCTTTTTCAACGCGCGCTTTTTTTTACTTTATTTTACCCGCAAAAGAACGCCGGATGACGCTTTGTGCGCTCTGTGTTAGCGTCGTGTCAGGGGAACACAAAGTGCGCGAAATTCGCCTGCCGAAGGTTCGCAGTCGAGCGAAACCGCGCCAAACACCGCCGGCTTGGTCAACTACGGGGGCCCGACAGCTTCGTGTTCGCTCTAACCGAGTGTTGAGGCCACAACAGTTCGTTCTATACGAGACACTGTCCATTGCCCCAATATATATTTTGACGGTAGCACCGCCCTTGTTCGTACTAAGCGAGCGTTCGTTATATCTGCGGCTCTTATAAGTGGGCTGGACTGTATTAGGTCAAGCATTCCGCTACCGAAGTCCGACGGTTCGCTTTTCCTTTCCCCTAAATGCTCATGCCTGCAACTCGCCTGACTGGGAGGTCGAACTGCCATTTGTCGACTCGGCGCTTTCGTCAGGTAAGTTGAAATAGTCCGACTTTGCTACGAACGAACGGCATAAAACTAAAATTGCGGCACTCGATCGCGAGACAAATCAGAGCTCGAGCAGAAATCACGTTGGGCGCCATATGAAGGCTACGCCTTCCAGAATACGGGTCCGCGAGCCATGGTCTCGCCCAACGCGCGAAAAACCAAGTCTTTCTTAAAAATACCAGTTTAACCAGGATCAACAGGAAATTGATAAATAAAAAAGAAACAACATTGGACGAAATTGTACTGAAAACATGCCGTTGAGGCGCGCGACAATGGAATACCAAGAATGAATCATGACAAGGTTTACCGCGGCAACACAAAACACACTGCGACCGAAGCTTTAACAGCAGTACAAAAACATTACTTCTCGCGTACCAGCAACTCACGAAAACACTCCTAAGCCATTCTTGCAGGCAGTGCTTGCGTCTTTGTTTAGCAAGACCGTCGTCCGCGCACATCCGGCCGGCCCGTGACGCTCACTGGCCGCCCTTCGCTGGCCTGTCGCTGGGCCAAAAGCCCCTAGCCTTGCTTCAGACGCGCTTATCTACCCTCATTTTCGCGCCAATAGCATGCCGTTCCCGCACCTGGCAGCTCATACATGCGTACTCGCCCTACCCGGGCTAACACGAACAAAAACCGGAAAATCGTGCGCACAGTTTAAACAGTAAAGGGGCTGAGGGGCCTCACCAATTGTATATACATATCTTGCTCGAAATCGTGGCTTCAATCTATCGAAATGGTGAACCTCTTGATGAGCTGCGCTGAAATTCGGATTAGGAAATATTCGTAATCATCGGCAAATTTTTTTCTTTCGTATATTTTCTAGGATGCGTAATTCTGAGTGAAGTTCGGTCCTTGAAGGTCATGAGAAGCGCACTTTGTCGCTTGCTCGTGATAGCGAAGGGATACGACGGCGAGTACCATGGGCAAGGAAAAGTTACGTCTTAAAGTTAGCCTGGAAGCTGAAATCCTGAATAAATTGAGTTGAAGCCTCACATTCGTCATAATTTGTAAGAGAAATTCACAGTTTTATTAGCAGGGTTTTGGGGCTGTTTGGAGTATTTAAGAATAGCCAACACTGTGCTTTTTGAAACTGCCTTTGTCGGTGGGCTGTCTTTTCTGAGCTAGATACGTTTGGTTGCTGTTCACCAACCCTAAGAATATCGCGATTATATATTTTGGATGCTACAAAGAACCCGGTTCAAGCATAGGTTGAGTAATTAAAACTGCTGCAGCGCAGGAATTTGTTTGCGCAATCGATCTTCGGACGCATGGATAAACCACGGGTCATTAGGCAGTAGACCTCTGTACATGAAAGGGTAAGCCAAAGGGAATAGAGTACAACCGACGTGGGCAGGCTGCTGCCGTGCTTGGGTATTGCGCACTTAAGCCATGGCCAATGCCTAGCCCGACCGCGGCAGCAGGCTACCCAAGACGGTCATCACCCCGATGTTTGCCGTCGATCGGCCGTCTAAGGTCCTTGTCAATCCCGAACCTGGGGCCGAGCTGGGCGGCCTAGATCAGTCTGATGAGCTTTAGTTTGGTCATATCAGCGTGGGCCGACAGCCGGCCGACCATAGGCTCGCCGCTTGGTAACATACCACCTGTTTCCTCCATCCTAGCGTTAAAGTTCCTAGATAGGTTAGAGTCGATAAAATTTTGTTGCCTATAATCATATTAACGTTCGATATCAACAAAAATTATTTTACTGCGTTTTTCGGCGTTTTAGTGATATATATGAAGCAAATATGTATAAAGTTCTTTCTTGCTTGCTCTTTTAGAAACATTGTTGTTCAACGTCTGTTTTCAACAAATTTTGTAAATTCACTGCCAGTTCCAGTTAGCAGTTTAGAGCGCAGCTCTTTGGCATCAGTTCCCGGTTTTCGCGCCGTTGCGGCCGTCGGCGTTGTCCCTCGTAACTAGCTCCGCTTTCCCTTCCACCTTGCTTCCTTCCGTTACGGCGCCATTCAGGTGTCCACAGAAATAGGTACAGCAGATACTGCTGCGCCTATTCATTGCTGTGAAGCAATTATGAAAGTCACGCTTCAGAGCTCAGGTTGAAGACATGACCACACATTGGACACACTGCAAAGATAATATTTCATGAATAATTTGAGCTCCGAACCGAACTGAAAGGCTACATGTGCAGTAACTGGGAATTCACACAATCACAGAGAAAAGCATTATATTGTGATGTAGTTTGTGTATATACAGCTAATTCACCATGGTAAAAAAAAAAGCTTCACTTTTCAAAAAATGTTTCCACCAGCATCGTATCTGCATTAAGCTCATTGGCTCCCATAAGCAGAACTATAATGTCTTGACTCGCTAGCGCTGTCAGCGGCGTCAGTCAGTCGCTGATATCTCTTCTAGTCGCAAAATAGTAATTCCGAAAACCATACGCGCATGTCGATTGAAAAATTCTGAAGGTTACCGTCCGATATTCTTATGCAGCGTGGATTATAGATATTTGGAAAGGTTATTTCATCTCGTCTACAGCTTGTAGCATTAGTTTCTGCGCCGCGAAACGCTCCTATGGGCCCACCTGCTGCTTCCCGCAACTTCCCTATAATTTAATTGCTCTCCACATTTTTCCGACCAGAAAGCTTTCTTCATGACAGTCAAGAACTGCTAGTGGAGTAATTCTTGAAGGAATATGTGTGAGCAATAAAATAGCTGTCTGTATTGTACGTACATATCTTGCTCGAAATGTTTGCCAACATCAATCGAAAATGGTGAAACAGCTGTAAGCTGCACTTAAATTTTGCATTAAGCAGTAACATAATCGTCAGTAAATTAATTTCTCTATACTTACCCTTTTAGGTAGCAGAACGAGAGAAATTAGAGAGCCTCATTCGCACAAGTAATAAAAGAGCCCTTGGTCTCCCACGCTGTACTTTCACCACTAACCTCCTGCAACTGAGTATTTATAGCACTTGGGATGAGATCGCCGAAGCGCTGCGCACTTCACAGGAAGAGCGGCTCCGCATTACCGCCACGGGCAGGTCCATACTAGAAAAACTAGGGATCGACACTTGCGTAAGCGGCCAGCCAAAATATAAAATAGACATGGCTCTACGGACAGGCTATGGATATCCCCGCTGCCAAACAAACATGCATTCCGAACACCATAAGGACCATCGGGAAAAGAGACCTCAAATGATCGTTAAACTATTTACCTGCCTGCCGCTGGAGGAAGTAGCCTTTGTAGATGCTGCCGGAAGGACAAGCGTCCTTATGGTTGTAGCGGTAACGAGCTTGTCGGGTAGACCGATCACCGCAGTCGCCCTGAAAACTAGATCTCCGGAGGTAACTGAGGAAGTGGTTGTAGCTCTAGCTTGCGTCCAGACGAAGGTGCGTTTCGTGGTCTGGGACAGCAAAACTACCATACAAAATTACAGTCGTGGGTTGATTGCCCCCCAGGTGAATTGAATTTTACACCAATATCCATTATCGCGAACTATACAACTGATTGGGACTCCGGCGCACACTGGCGTTCCAGGCAACGAATCCGCCCATGCCATGGTTTGAGGGCTCTACCACCGAGCCACTGGCAGAGAGGTGTGGCTTCAAGCCGGGAGCGTAAAGTGTGCCAAATCTCAAACCGAACTTTTACAGCACTAGCGACTGACTAGGCAGATGGCTGCTGCACCAACCCCTACCCTAAACTGCAGGCAGGCCGTCGCCTGGCGTCGCCTTCTGGCTGGGATATTTCCACACCCTCTCCTGGTGAGCCATATGCTTCCAGGAGAAGGATCAGAATACTGTATAGGCTGTGAATCGAGAGGAGCCCTCGAACACATCATCTGAGACTGTCTCTTCTCTCCCGGGAAGAGCCTTAATCTGACGCCGCAACTCTGGCAGACCATAGTGCGCAGCCCGGACACCGAGCTCCAGCTTAGCCACCATCCAGCTAGCATGGGACGCCGCCGGCTAAGAACGTCTGCCGCCCTTCGTCTGAGACGGGGCCTGCCATCCATCCCATGCGACGGAGGGCCAGAGCTTCTTCATCCGATGGAGCAACTCAAAGTTTTTTTCTCTCTATATCCCTAGAAAAATGCATAGCTCGAAACATATTATCATGACATTCATATGGTGGCACCGCGGTAGCCTCTTTTCGATCAGTACCAAAAGTGCAGCGCCGGTGGGCTCTGCAATGTCTGTGCATGTTAAAATCCACAGGCGGTCGAAATGTCCGGATTCATCTGCTAATACGTCTATAATAACCCGAGTCGCATTCTGATAATAAACCCCAAAATCAAATCATTCATATGGAGGGAGAGGTTGCACCTACACAACAAACGTGCTCGAATGCAAATGGTAAGGAAGCTCGCAATATAGAGGTACTGTTTTTCACATCAAGGCAAGTAAAAAACTTAAAGGCTAAATCATTTTAGTTTAGAATGACCTTTATCACATTATTGAGGAGGGAAAATCATACGGTAGATCTGGATATTGAAGCGATCATTTATCAGACACCATGTATATGTCATTATTTTGCTTTGCCCTGAATACTAAACATAACAGAAAAAAATAAAGTCCTTCCTGAACACATATAATGTTTTCTGCACACTGTCTCTCCGATCTCTTGTCTTGCCCACACAACAATTAACACACATTTAGGATCACACATGTGGTTTGCTTCAATTATTCATCTACTTATTAAAAGACTTTAAGGTATGCTACAACGCTCCCTTTATAAAGAGGGGGCCCCAAAAGTATTTACACACATGTAGCAATGAAACGGATGCTTGTGAAGTCGATGTTTTTTCCTACAATTCAGTGTTACTAATGCTGTCTAACCAACTTCAAAAATTTAGAATAATGGCCTGTAGAGGGAGTTGGTTCATGACTTGAAAACCACTATGGCCCAAAAATCAACATGTGAAAGAATATGGCACCATATGCGCATACCGAAGAGTCTATTGGAAGAAAAGGAGCATATTTAAACTCTCGATCACGCACGTGTCGGACGACCTGTCTTAAGGGGTACTGGGCAGTTGTTTTTTGTTAGTTACCTTTGTTTTTATTTTGTTTTGTTTTTGCATTATTTTACTACATTTGCTTCGAATACATGACACTGGGTTTGCAAAGATTGGTTCTTTGCCTTTGTTTTAACCATTTAGTTAAGTGATTTGCTGCTTACTGTTACCGCCTGGATTCAGCCATTAGGCGTTGTACACATGCGTGGTTGAGTGTTTAAATATGCTACTTTTCTCGCAATAAACTGTTCGTAGTGTGCGTATGTGGTATCGTATTATTTTTTGTGTTGTCTTTGCAGCTCAGTGATCTTCAAGTTCAAACTTTTACGCGCCAAAGAGGAATATTAAGGACACTAAGTTTCTCTTTAACGGACTGACGCCATATATCCGATGCATCCCTTCACCGGATATCGTTACGGTGGCTCGTCATCGGAGCTGTAGTTCCTGCTCGCTTAATTTCTAATCTTTTATCTTGACACTTTAATACCTCATACGTTTTTATTAGCGTGTAGACTTGAGCTCCCACGTTATACATGTACCACTCGTAAGCGACATCCCGACAGAGATATAAAGCAGAGCTTGAAGCAAGCCTGCAGGATCACCACGTAAGTCTTACGTGATTTAGGAGTAACGTGACTGGCTCGGGATTCCCGAAACCTGTAAGGGCGATTCCTATCACACTCTGCCACGTAAAACGAGCAACTCGAGTTGGCAGCTCCTCTGTGATTTATCATAGCATGTGTGTTCTTTCGGACGCACATACCGATAGAGAAAACGTTTCTTGTCCATTTAAATTGCCAACTACTGCCCGTCAAAGCCACGCCTGCGATTTCTCGCCCACTGCGCAAAAACCGATAGCATGTTTCCTATTGGACGGGGCATTTACCGCTAGAAATAGAGGGTTATAGCTAATAGTTTTACTAACCCGGTTATGCGAAAAAAGTCTTAATAAACATGTGATGATAAGACGAAAATGTGCAAAGACTAGCTGTGCATTATATCGACATTCGAGCAGCACTATTGGAGCAAAACTAACGTCGCTTGAATGGCCACGCGGTGTTCTGAAGAAACAGCTGCGGTGAAGAGCTAGGCGGCATGCTTCGGTCGTCATCATTGGGACGCTCAGCGATCGGATGTAATAACAGCACTCGGCCATGTCGCCATACTTACGTGCGTAAATCTCATCGTCAATGGATAGCTATCAAAGCCGTTTTTATTTTCAGCTAGAAATTCTTGACAAAACGTTCGCTGTTTACAGAACCGAGGTAGCGGTGACGATACACAGAACAAAGTACAGCGGGACAACTCGCTTGCATTGACTGAATGAATAAGCGTATGCAGCATGTGGCAGATTCAGCTACGTGGGAGGAGTAGGGGGTCATTGCTGTCAGACCTTAAGATAAAGAAAAAAGGGTAAATAGGGGCTCGTGTGGTCTGCTTCCAGGGCAAACTCTGAGGAACCTCAACAATGGAGTGCAATACATGATGACTCTGTCCACCCCCTCTGCCTTAGCAAATTCAAGAGCCTCGATCCAGGTTCGAGTGCAGTGAAGCCCATACAAGCATCGCCAGAAAGGCATCTTGCTTGTTTTTTGACGCAATATATCTGTCACATCTGTGTTCGTTTGCTTTATGAACGAGATATGGCTGTCGTGAATGCAGCAGTTTGCCTTTTGCTCATTTTACACTTGGCGCTGCCTGTCTATTTATTACAGATGGTAAATACGCTGTAGCAGCATTGTGGAACGTTTTCATGCACCTGAAATCCATTATGGCTGTTAAAGCGCACGCGTTTAGGGCTAGGTCTACTTTAGGGCTCTTTTAAAGAACGCTGACAATTTATGAAGGCAGGAAAGTGGATTCCTACGGGACGGAATCGCCGTGAGTAGTCCCAGTTTGTGGCGATAGCGCGCGCTCGTTGCGCTTCTTTGTATTTATAGCGCCAATACCCATACCATTTTCTCAGATGCGTATTTGGTTAGCGCGCTCGGCTGGCGCTCGGAGGAGTAGCAGTTCGATTTCCGCAAGAGGATAACCTTTTTCCTAGTGATCAAAGATTCCTTGAGGCAAGACAGGAGAAACGAACACTTCTAAATCTAAAGACCTTGCTCACACTTATTATTCAGGAAAGGCATTCGCCTAAAAGTAATAGAACATCTCACAGAACACATATGGTAACGGTTTTAGAGAGGCCGTTGCTAAAATATGGCTTTAACTACTACATTTCAATCTGTTGCATCTGTGGCGTATAATAAATAGACAGACACCATTGACTGGTGTCCGTAAATCCATATTATCAGGCCCGCTCAGTGAAGTAATGAGGCTGTGCGAAGGTTAGTTTAATCTTTCCAGGAGTTCAACCTGCGCTCCCTGCGCACCGCGCATGAGCTAGCAATTGTGATCGCCTTTGGCCGAGCATCGTCGCATGTGGAAGGACGTTACAAGAGCCACCCCCCCCCCCCCCTCTCCAGCGAGGAAGCTGGGACAGCATCGAATGGCGAAACGTGGATGATTTTGTAGCGCACCAAACAGGGTGCCATTGGCCGGCGCGGTCATGAGGGGGGGGGGGGATTTAGCAGCACAACCATGAAAGCTTTCAGAGTCGAAGTAGGCAGGTGCCGGGCGATCAAAAGAAATAGTTTCTTCCTCGCTGCTGAGGAGTATTCAAAACTCCTTGGGTGCCCGGATTAGTATATGAAATGGACCGTCGTAAGCGGGTATCTTCAGGGTACTTGGTATCTTCTGAGCTTTTTTATTCCGAGCAAGAAGTGCTCTCAGAGGGAAAAGAATGCACTGTATTCCATGTACCAGGATCTTACTCAAAACCGAAGCGAACGATATACACGACACCCGAACGCCATTCAAAAATGGGAGACGCTTAAGAGCACTTTTCATTGCTCAGCCAGCCACAGTAATAGACTATAAGGTCTGCCAGAGATTTACACAATGCAAGCAAAAGCCGACCTAGCGGCAGTTATGTTTAAATTGATAGCTTGTACAGCTAGTTGGATCGAAAAGCCGTCGGCGTCTAAATAGAAGTAGTTGTCGGCACTGCGCTTAGGGAAACTATTTCCGGCATATACTGTAGGATAACACCGAAATACCACTCAGGGTCAACGGTAACGTTTTACCAACAATGTCAATCATTAGATTCTGGGATTACGAATTCAGGCTAATGGCAGGAACTCGGAAACAATTCAGAGGCTAGTAGTTAGCACCAATCAAACTTGTAGACTCCTGAAGCGGATTACAAACAAACATGCGGGCATGACAGAAGCTGACCTCCTTCGGCTGATCCAGTTTATCATCATCATCAGCAGCAGCAGCATTATCATCATCATCCTGAATATACCTCCTGCAGGGCAAATGCCTCTCCCACGACTCACGAACACGCCCAGAGGGCTTCGTATGAGTAGGGGGGAAATGTCACGCTACTGACGACGATGAAGACTGTGATGGTGTGACAGAAGAGGAGGAAGAAGTGTTGGTGTCTGGGCGCTAGTAGGCTTCATCTTGTTCCGCTACATCAGCACTGTAAATAAACACCCCTTCTTATTTCATCGTAACATCGTAATAATCATTTAGATTATTTATGTGGCGCCGTATTTACGGCTTCATAAGGCGGACAAGGAGAAACTTAACGTTCTAATTTGTACAGGGATCAAAACGGTACTACGTTTACCACCCAATACATCGGCAAACAAGATTTTGAGACTACGGTTTTCCAATACCCTTTTGTGCTCATTGAGGCTGCAACGACCTCACAGTACCAGAGACTGCTGCATAGTCGTACTGATCGGAGTATTTCGGAGAAACTGGGCTTTGAGCCACAAACATGCTCCAGACGTTCAAACAAGGTTCATATACAGGTTAGGGACAAATTAAAAATACATCCGCTCCCCAAAAACATGCACCCCGTCTACCATGAGAGCCGGAGGAGTGATAGAGCAGCAGCGCTCCAAGCCTGTTTTGAGGAACAACAATAGAGTCGAACGATGAGCTAGTTAGAGGACTGGCAGGACATCTTATACACAGATGCCGCACAATGCGAGGGTGGCATGGGACGCGTTTCAGTAACATCTAGAGAAAACGGGGGCTGGATAGTTTGCTGAAGCACTCGACACTCGACCGCTACGGAGGCAGAAGGGCCCATTGCGATAGCTCTAACACAACAACTGGTCAATATAATAGTTGAACTGAAAATTAGTGATTAAAAACTTTGACGCGGGCCGCATTTCGGTCGTAGCAGCAAGAGTGTTGGCCAGTGGTCCACCACCGGCAGAGCAGATCGCGCTCATTCGGACACCGGTGCACCAGGGGTTGAGAGGGAACCTGAAAGCGCACGTACTGGCCCGAGGATTGGCTACCTTCCGGGATCCCAGTGACGTCTTATACGCAATCCCGTACCCCTTGCGCGATGAGGAGGCCCTATAGTTCGATGATGACCTTAATGCCTACCAAAATATTCAAAATCTAGAAATCGAAAAAATAGGCCGATCAATATTTCCGAAAACGTGTAGGCGACTCATCAAAGACCATGAGGTTATGTGTCGTAAGCTTCAAACTGGAATATTCCCGAACCCCCAGCTTTACAGCAAGTGGCACCCGGACATTTTAGCCCCAGGTGCAAACACTGCGATTGCATAGCGGACATGATCTACATAATTTGGATGCGTCCTAGATTTGGAGAACCTGACAGAACAGAAGAGTCCTGGAAGGCACTACTTCTCAAACAGGATGAAAAAGGGCAATGTGAAGTCATCCGTCTTGCCCTGGCCGCTGATCAGATTCAAGATACTGTTCCGTGTAAACTCGAAACATTTACAGTGTGTTTACAACAGCCTCAACTGGCATAGCAGCAAGCAGCAACACGGAACCAGTCCCACTTCTTCGTCATCACCTTGTCCCTTCCGCGAGGCAAGAGAAGGAAACACTTCGTCTACGTCATCGCGTAACATGACCCCCTGTCGGTGTAAGCGTCGTCCCGGCGCTAATCTGGCAAAGAAGGCATAAGTTCGTATCACTTCAGGCGAGAAACATGGACAACGTCAGTAGTGGGGGAGAGTGGAGGACGCAGGCACAAGACGGGCAAGTTCATACGTTACATCAGTGACTTGGCACACCACCCAATAAGGGCCACTATAGAGGGAGAAAAGTCTCCGAGAGACCAATGCGGCGTGCAGGAGACCATAAAAGAACCAAGGTCCCAGGGTCATAGGTTACGTGCCGAATGGCACCTATCGTAGGCAGACTTCTAAGAAGTCTGAGAGGCGAGGAGCCGACTACGGTCTATTTGGCGCGCTTCTGTGGCTTGCGCAATGGCGTCACGATCGTAGGTAGTTATGGGGCGGCCAGCAGGAGGAACTAGCGTGTCGAAAGGTAAAGCGGAGTGCCCGCCAAAGAGCAGGAAGAAGAGGGAATAACCCGTCGTGTAGTGCTTGAAATAATTGTAAGCAAAGGTCACATATGGCAGAGCGAGGTCCCAGTCTTGGTGATCAGGTTATACATACATAGATAACATGGCCGTAAGTGTGCGGTTGACGGGCTGGGTGAGGCCGTTGGTTTGGGGTTGGTACGCGGTCGCGAGATTATGCTTCGTCGAACGTGAGCGCAGGATGTCTTCAACAACTCGGGACAAAACGTAGCGACCGCGGTCGGTGATTAATTGATGAGGAGTGCCGTGATGGAGAATGACGTTGTGTAGAAGAAAGTCAGTGACATCCGTAGCTCTGCTCGTGTCTAAAGCTCGTGTAATAGCATAACGTGTTACATAATCGGTTGCCACTGCAATCCATTTGTGACCCGACCATGACGTCAGGAAGGGGCCAAGAAGTTCAAGCCCAACGCGATAAAAAAGTTGCCGGGGCATGTCAATAGGTTTGAGAAGGCCAGCTGGTGGCCGCGATGATTTTTTCCTACGCTGACACGTGTCGCAAGCTGCGATGTAGAGCCAGATGCTGCGGTATAGTCCCGGCCAAAAAAGCGATGCCGTATCAGATCTTAAGTGCGAGACACACCGATATGGCCAGCTGTGGACAGGTCGTGGAGGTCTTCAATATCAGAGCAGCGGAGTTTTTTGGGGAATCACCAAGAGGAGGGGAGAACCATCATTATGAAAGTTACGGCGGTAGAGTACTATATCCTTAACGGGGCCCACAAACACCTCCCGAGCATTGCTCGCAAACTATCTCAGTCGCTAGGTTATGTTGCGATACATATCTGAACGTAATAAATCACGTCTATGCGCTGCTCAGGTCCCGCAATCTTATTTGAAAGTTGGCTCTCTCTTTCCTTCGACTTTTGCAATGCGTCTACGTACATGAGTTCTGGAATGACTTTTGGTCTGCTTCTTTGCGACGTCACACATCCATAAAACTACCACTTATGCCAAAAAAATTGTAATACGCCTAAAGTAGTCCCATACATGAAGCTGACGAGATACGGGTACTCGGACTCTACATCCACAAACACAGATGGTCAGGCACTAAACTGGCCAAACTCCGTAAGGTGGGCGACCAGGTGGGCGGCATGGTGCACCGGGTTTCAAACAAACGCGGGTGGTTGCGAGGTAAAGATGCCTTGCGGCTGGCAAACGCCTTGGTGACCAGTCGGATTCTCTATTCAAGACCTTATCTCCACCTACGGAGACAAGAAGAAGATGCATTTGAGGTAGGTCAACCTTCGCAAAACTATTAAGCGTGCCCTGGACCTCACCATCCCTACTTCAAACAGCCGTTTAATGCCTTTGGGGTGGTGAATACTTTACGGGAGCTCCGAGAGGCGCACATTAAAAACCACTACACGCGCTTATCGCAAACGAAGTCGGGTCGCTGCCTTCTTGCTCGACTCCGTATCGGGCACACCACTCTCATGGAAGAGAGGTTTCGCATCCCAGAACTGTGGAGGCACGCCCACTGTGTGCGACCTCTTTTAGCCAATTTGTCACACGAAGATCTTAATGGTCGGCGCCTGGCACGAGCGGTAGCCCTAGCCCGACATTATGTAAAGAAAACAGGTGTATACTACTTGGGCGCCTCCGGTCCTCACCACGCGGGATGGTGCACGGCCGCTGTAGTTCACAACAGCAAAACGGTTAACGGTCTCACCTTCAGAGCCCAGAGTTCAACACACGCAGAAGCGGTGGAGATTGCTCTCGCGGCTACACACTCAGATGCAAAATAGATAATTACCGACTCCTGTTGGAACGTCACACCAGGCTAGACTCCCTTCCTAGCCTATAAAATCTACATAAATTGCATACGAGATACGGCCCAGCACACCGTTGCCTTATATAAACCCCTGCTCTTCATTGTTTGGCAGGAAACGAGGCAGCAGACGCAGCTGCCCGCGAGCTCTCTCAACGGGCTGTTTTCTCCTCCTCACCCGATCAGGAACCCGATTTTAATCCGGTTTACACCTTCAAAGATATGACGACGTACAATCAAAATTATCCCCGCCTTTACCCCAGCCCATGTAATTACCTCAAAAAGGCGAATGAGCGGCTCCTTCGCCGCCTGTGCCCGCAACCCTAAAACATTTTGACCCCTCTTTTAATGGCAGCTGTCCGCACTGTGGAGCGGTGTCTTCTGACATCTATCACGTGGTGTGGGCCTGCCCCTCCAACACGGCTATTCCCCCCAACCACAACCCAACCCGGGAAGACTGGGAGGCTATCCTGCTCGGCTGCCATGACATACAGGCCCAACCAGCTTAGTCGGATCCTCCCGGGCGGCGGCAACCGCCACTGGGGTCCGAAACTAGGTACCTTCACCTAGTGCTTGTAAGGACCGGTCGCTTATGGGCTCATCCACACATACCTCCTGGCTCTTTTATATCCAATAAATGTTCTTACCACCACCCACTTGATGTGGACGTATGTGATTGTGGACACCTACAGCTGACCTGGTAAATATCGTGTTTCCATATTTGCTGTACTTATTGTACATTGGTTTATAAAAAAAGTAGTAGTATGTCTTTGGCCTTTAAGGTTGTTTAAGGTGAAAACCTCCGCGACGATGACGGCTCGTAATTAGGCTTTAGGATAGTATAAGATCTTATTCTTTTTAGCGGACGTTACTGTATTGTGCACAAGTAGCAAAGTCAAGATCATGTTCTCATATTTTTGTTGTATATTGTATATTGTTTTAGAATAAAAACGCGGTAGCGTTTCGCTTTGACATCGTTGGAGAGGGATGGCTACTCTTAATGCTTTCGGTTTGCGGCGTGGGCTCGCCTGCCACCGGGGCTGTACCTTCTGTAGACCGTCACTGCTTCCGCCCCCTCTGCGGTGGGGACGACGGCTTTTGCTACGCGTGTCTCTCTCTCTCTCCTTTTTATTTCTTCTCTATTTTCTTCTCTCTCTAAAAGGGGCAGCGGATGTGGCTAAGTGGGAGAGCCAGCACGAGCGGAAGCTATAAAAAGGCACTACGGCGGGCGCGAGGGCG
>JAJIZL010033642.1:0-28398 GCA_023969395.1 Amblyomma maculatum
ACGCTACCAAGTGAAGGCCGGGTCGACGTAGCCCCAGCGTCACGACACGCGTACGTCGTCTATCACGTCGGCGCCAAAGCTATCGTTCCCGTTGTGCTCATCAAAGACCAAACCAACTGACGTGCATGACGTTCAGCGAGGAAAAGATGTCTACTGGTGCTCAAAAGACGCTGCCGGCTGTGTCGCAGAAGAAAGCTACTACTCTGGCGACGTCGTTGTTTTGGGCAGTAAGTATTCCGTTTCTCACTTTCTGGAGTTTTGAAACTCCTGCAGTGACCCGTAGGGTGCTTGCCGCATATTGGCTTCCCTATCCCTGTGCTTGTGCACATATGCTGACGTGGGTTCCGATTCTAGTGAGCGTAAAAAAAATATTTCTGTTACGTTGCAGCGTACTTGTCAGAGCGTGTGCCTTGGCGCAGTAGTCATGCAAGCCGTCACTGACATTGCGCGTTATATATGTTCATGGCAGTCTCTTGAGCAGAAAGGAAGCGTTGCCGACAGCGCGAGCGCCAGTAGATTGTGTGGAAAATGCGTAAAGCGCTAACCGCATGAGGCGCGCGACGGGATGAGGGCCGCCAAAGCATTGCCGCTCGTCGCTGTCGCTCAGTTTCTGGGTTTTTAGAAAATTTCGCGCGTCACCAAGAAGCAGCTCGCGAGGTAGCCAATTGCAGTAGGCTTTTAGGTGCTCAAATTCCGTTCTGGCTTTTTTTTTTTTTTTGGGTGTGAAGTTTGTTTACCTAGTCCGGTTTGGGCGAAGAACCTGGTGCCTGCACGCGCTGACTTCGTCTGATCCGTGTGTATATGTGTGCATCGAGACAATTTAGTAAAAACTTGGAAGGGTAGAAAAAAAAAGGCTAGTGTGGCTAAATATTGTTAATTTTCGGAAGAAGCAGGAGAAAGTCACTGCTTGCCATGCAGGTCAGCATCGCAGTGTAGTAGTTTGGTAGTAGCGCACCGCTGCGCTGTTACCATTTCAAATGCGATGCGTTACAAGAAATTTCATCACTTTTATCGTACTTCATGCTGTTTAGTGTTAGAAATGGGATATTAAAGCGTGATTGCACTCCCCTTGACCGAATGACGAGGCGGCGGTAACAGAGCAATGCTGAAAACGCGCCTCTCTGTCGCTGAGCCCCGTCGCTCCGTGCGGTATGCACCAGCGACAGGCGGCGGCGTCGCGCGACGGATCGCTAGGGGCTGTCGCCTCATGCGGTTACCGCTTAATATCATCATGTCGTTTTTTGGATTAAAATTTAGTGACGCGCACGGAGTACAATCTTCCTTGAAAATTAGCTTCGATATATACCGAGTGTCCTTTGAACCAAGGGTTACAGAATAATATATTTGATGTAGGTCAACTGCCAGCCTCCTTGTGCACCACAGGCAATTTTTTGTTTTGCAATTACTTAATTAGCTAATTGCGTTAATTTTTCTAACTTCCTAAATATTCACCTTAGACCAAAAATGTGAATCGGAAAGTTGTAGAGCACCTTCAGAAACCCCCATTCCATTAATTGCGATAAAGAAAGTCTCACGTTTATCATTTTTCCCAGGCTCAAAAGAAAGCCCGCGAAATACAAATAATACCACGTGACTAGCGCATTTGAGCGCCGCCAGGATTGTGGTGCTCTCAGTCGTAGTTTGAGCGAACGAAATCAGCTGCGGCCGTAACCCGATATGGTCCCTTTGCAGCGGCAGGCTGAAATGTTGGCGATGGTTGGAGCGAGCTCGCCTGTCGCCATCGGGATACTTGGCAAGGTCTGCGCATCCCAGCAGCCTACGTCACGACAGGCGGATCGATTAAGTACCAGCAAATGAAGGTGCGAGCACGAATCAGTCGATTCACATGATGTCATCTCGCCCCTTTACCCAAGCGTTTACGCGCAGATTCAGTGGATGATACATTATCGCTTATCCGCTTGCCGCGACGTTCGCTCGCTGCTACTTGCACCATCACGTGGGCCGGCTGTGACGCGGGCGAAGAAGCCATCGCAGACATATCGGCCTGCCGCTGTAACGGGGCCGAGGAGACACGTGCGCAGCTAATTTTGTTCGCTCAAACCACGACTGAGAGCGCCACAATCGTGGCGCGCGAGTGTGCTAGTTAAGTGGTTTTATTTGTATTTCGCGGGCTTTCTTCTGAGCCCGGAAAAAAACGATATACGTGATGCTTCCGTTATCGCAATTACTGGAATGGGGGTTTCTGAAGGCGCTCTAACTTTCCCATTCCCATTATTGGTCTAAAGTCGATATTTAATAAATTAGAAAATTAACATAATTAGCCAATTAAGTAATTGCGAAACAAGTAATTGCCTGCAGTGCACAAGGAGGGTGGCAGTTGTATGCAACTGGTTTCACTGACTTACCTCAGATATATTATTTTGTAACGTTTGGTTCAAGTTAGCTGGGACACCCGATATAATGCGTAGGTGAACTGGGTAGACACAAACCTTCTTAATTTTTTTTTATTCAACTTCAAAATTTGAAAGTACTGTTTTAAGGTATAGCATAAAAATGACGTCCATGGAGCTCAACCCAAATGTGTGCAGACAATATAACATGTTCTTTTCATTTTGCAGTCACAAAAGGCGACCTTATAAAACGAATGCAAAAGCGAAATATTGCCATCCCTGACAACATCTTTGATGTCAATGAAAGCCATCAAATGCCCAAAGACACTCCCAAAGTGAGCTTGTTTTCAATTATTGCGTGTATAGAGTACAAATTATTTCTTGTGTTTTTACTAGATATGTTCTTGTGGTAATTCCTTCGCTTTCTATTCTTCTGTTCGCAATCAGATGAAGATGTCAAACAAGAAAAAAAAAAGAAAAATTGCTGTGGCAAAAAAAAAAGCTCTGAAAGGCATTGCAGCCAAAAAGTGGAACAATCCAGTCTCTGAGTCTAGCGACAGTGATAATGACGAGGAGTTAGTGCCAGCTAAGTGGGTGTGCATAGCTGAAAAAAAAATGCAGCACTGAAGGGGAAGTTGCAGGCCAATGAACGCAGCAACCTTGAAGAGGTGCAGCATAATCACAAGTTGCAGGGCCTCCTTGATAATAGATTGAGTGAGTATTGTAATTGCCCTGTGGGAATTTAATGTAAGGAAAAGAGGTGTGCTGTCACTTGCATAAAATGTGATTAATTTTGCTGATAAAATGTAAAAACATCATTCAGTAATTTCCTATCTTGGCAAAAATTAGAACATGGTTTATCTGTAGCTGTGGCAACACTTGAATATCATTTTTGGTTCAAGCTAATGTGCAATAATAACTTTAGTGCACATTCCACAGCACATGTTCAAATGTGTTGCCTGTAGTAACTGTAAAGATACAGTGCTGTACATACACTTTCCACAGAAAAACTGGAGGCAGCCTTCAGCGAGGCATTGAATGGACGTAGGGAGCCTTTAGATACACAGCAGACCTTGGAGGCATGGAAAGGGTTCTTCATGAAAGTTGGGTCTTCTTAAAATAAAGATATAGCAATTCTGAAGCTTATGGTGTGAAATGTGCTTTGAGTTTAACATTATGAAGTTACTTTAACTTTTTTAGGTATGAAAGCAGATATGAGTATCTAGCAGCTTTTATATTGATCCACATTGCTTCATTTAAGCAGCACAGCTGAAAATGAGCAGGCTGTAAGGACTTCAAATTTCTGTTCTGTTCTCTAGAATAATGCACATCAGCGAACATATCATTGGCATGTAGAGTTTGTCTGAGCCTAGGAAATAATTTTTAATTTTGTTTATATGCCAGTTAAATTTAAATGTCAACCATTTACTATGACATCACAGACACGTCCAGAAGTCACATCGGCACGTTATTCCTTCCACTTTGTATTCAATTATCTTTCTCCCTAAAATCATTAGAGGACTAATTCTGGTCAATATCGACTTAAAAAGTATAAAGAAAGTAAAAGATATCCCGTACGTTTACCTTGGGCTCGCAGACTGTTGGCTCCTTTCATCGAGGTCATGTGAGGCATATGAAAATTGCTATGCATTATATGCTTGCACCCTTGTCATTTTGACCTCCCGGGCAGGTTTTCAGGAACTTCCAGTTATTTCAAGTGAAGAAGCAGCAATTTCATTGCAGTTTGTGCATGCATCATATTACCACAACATTGGTTTAACATATCAGTGATGTCATAGCCAATGTTCAGTGCTTGAAAGTGCAACCGAATTTGAGGGGAAAATTAAACTACATTTATTTGGTGGACATAGCCAAAGTTCATTAGGTTGTCTATACCAACAAGAAAGAAACGAAACTTTTAGCTTCTGATACAAATTGCACATTATGTTCAGGGAAAGAAAGGATTTCTTCGAGAGAAATGTTATGAAAAGAGAAAAGATAATTGAAGCCTTTGGTTAAAACAAGGTTACATAATAGTGATTGGACCGGCATGCTTTAGTTGATCTATGTTGAGCAGTTATAGCAATTATACTGCTCTGCAGCAACATTGGTGCACCAGTCTACAGCATGTGAAGAGTGCACTGGACGGAATATTTCAAATCTCAAGAGGGCATGCAGACTAAAGCAATGCTCTAACATGCATGTGCTGTGCAGTGAATTTCACTCTTCGAAAACATGACTTGAGGCCATGGCTTAAGCTGCCAATTAACCTTGGAGCAAACCACTTAAGTGCTCCGGACCAATGGGAGAAGGATTGTACGCTGCATGGTGTACTTCCCTTGATTGCTCCAGTAATGCAGTTCCACCTGAGCGAGGCGTTGATTTGTAACTGAAATTTAGAACACCATGTTTGCAGTTTTTTTGTTTTCTACTAACAAAAGTGAATTGCATAGCATATGCTCAAATTTGCAATGGATCCTCAAACAATATAGATGGGCAGGAACACTCCTGGAGTGCATCCTTTTCTTGCATTGTTGTGACTTGTATGTGAGCAGCAGTTTATGCATGCATGGATGCATATAATTTTCTTCATTTGCATGTCTGCATGCTAGAAACATGCAGTGCATTTTAAAGCTGCCTTTCTCACTTCCTGCTTTTGTGCTAGTTATCCACGAGGAATAAGGGATGCATTATTGCAGCTGTTATAAAACATAAAAATCTTCTCGCCTGTGAACGTTAGTCTATTCAGGACTTTGTGCCGCCAAGTCCTGGAGGTGCCCGAGATGATGAAGCAGCTGGACAAGTAAATAATCAACCACTGCCTTCAAAGGAGAAGCCCACAGCTGCAAGAAGTCTGAGCCAGCTGGAGGCATGGTCGAGCTGCGTCCAGCAGCCCCAAGACCATCACTCGGAAGCACACAGAGCTCTACTCTCAGAGCCTCAAGTAAGAGGCTTTGAAATTTGAAGTTTTGGAAGTGCTTTTAGAATCTGCCTTTATACCAAAACATTTGTGCTTTGGTAAGAGATATTCATATGTAGTACAGGCTTGACAATGTGAAGGTGGTGTGGGAGAAGCAGCTGTTCTTTTATTATAGTGACATTTTGCCTAAGCTGTATGTTTGTCCACGATGTTTATCTGCAAATTCAACAACTAATAAGAGGAACTTGATATGTGCCTCATCTGCATTGCAGATCTTTATGGTATATTTAGTCTTACTATCAAACTAAGCCACTTTTTTGGTGTAGTTCTCTGTGAACTGTAGCTCACGCCTGAGCAGGTTTATCCCCTTTCATAAAAACTAATTTCGTTCTGTATTCAAGACCTAATTTTTTACTTGGGGGTAAACATAGCTGTTAACTTTTTTCTTGGTTTGTTTAGATCCTCGACAACCTTGTGAAGTACCTTTTTCTTGCTCTTTAGAAGTCAAAACAAGTACCGAATCAGCTTCACGGACGAGGAGACGCTGAGTCATGTTTCTTTGGCTACATATTTGTTTAGGTGTGCAAGGAGGCTTTTAAGAAAAAGGTGCTATTCTGGAAGGTAGAAATACCAGAAACAGTCAAAGGAAAAAAGATGTCATCCAGATTGTTCATGGCTTGCGTGCAAGTTTAAATAAATGTGAATTCTAAATAGAAGGCAAAAGTAAGCTCTTGGCATAGAATCAAGTAAGAAGGCTTGCATTATAACTGAAAGAGAAGTTGATTAAGCATACCATGTAATTTTTCAAGGTAGGCAGACATGATTAATGCTCCACTGACTAGCTATTGAATTTACATAAACAAGTCTGTAACACCATTCTGGACATTTAAAAGGCTACATACCTCCTTCATCCATCTTGGCTTCAGATTTTCATGTACGTAAATGACAACCTCTGCTTGTCAATGCACACTTCTTGTTTTGAGACATGAATAAGCCAAATGACAATATCAATTGAAAAGGTATTTCATGTTTCTACAAGAGTCAGCACTTTGGTTATGCTACTGTCAGTCAGGTGTTTGTGTTTCCTATCATCATGAGACAATCAATAATATGGTTTTAGGAAACTTTACTCTCTCTGCAACTTGTTTGCAGTTTAGTGGTGTCCTTGTGTACGTGCATAGATTCAGGCAAGCTCAGAATCATTTCAGTGGATGCTATTTTTTTCAGCAACACTTTTCTGATTGATTGTGACTCCTTTCTTTTTCTTGTCTGTTCCCTTGTTGCATCTTTTTTGCAAAGCTTGTGTTTGACACTAGTTTCCAAAAAATATCCTATTAGGACCTTAGCAATTTTGTATTTATGTTTTTTGTAATGACTTTTTCTTTCTTTCAAATTTATTTCGTATTATTAACAAAGGTTCTTTATTTTCTTCCCTTCGTTACTTCGTCTTCACTGCTTCTACATTGGCAAACGATGAAATGCTGAGATCTTTGCTTATCTTATACAGCTAATATCAGTATAAAACATATGAAACAATTAGTAATGAACTGCCAAAATGTTGTGTTTAGAACTTGTTGCCACTGCACTGGATATGTTTCATGGATTCTCAGCGGGTGCTAAAACTTAAGGTTTAAAATGGAAAGGAGATCTTTTCAGGGACATGCTAATTGTTATCTGAGATGTTGTGTTAGGTAAACGAGAACAAATGTATTCAGAGGAATAGTTAACTACCTTTAACTAAATGCTGTCAGTGAGGACAGTCATGACAATAACTTGCAGTTTAAAGCAACAGATGGGATGCAGGAACTACTTCCTTTAGAAACTATGAGTTTTCTAGCTGGAATGCACAGCTTACAAGCAGTGCATCTATGTTGTTCCCCACAATCATATTTTGTCTGTAGCTTGTATTTGCAATAGCAGTGACCTTGTGATAGAGCACCCAGCCGCTTCATATTATGGAGCTAGGTGCTCGGTTTGATCCACCACACAGCCTGCTACTCACAAGCTTTCTCAATAGGGGAAATGTTTGCTCCTGCCTCGTGCTCAAAGCTTCTGGGATGATATCCATTGAAAATGGCATTTGGTCAACCCACCCTTCACTTGGTGGATGAAATTTTGGTCTCTCACAGAGAGCTTAAATTTCTATAGAGGGAACAGGGAGTTGACCACTCTAAACCGATATGGTGGCATTGCAGTGGAGATGGTCAATCTTGTCTCATAGAATTACTGCTTGGCTTGCTTGGTTTGGAACACAAATATTGCATACATCCATTCGCATCACCAATAACAGCCAGTTGGAAGTGAGCGCATCATCGGTCTGAACGTCTTATTGTAATCTCTAGTGTGTGTGTTGTGTTTGTATGTAACTATGCAGTGCCAGAGGTCTTCAGAGTCATCTAACCAACTAGCCCGCACACAAGTATCACTGGCAGGGTTCAAATGTGCTTTTGCTTCCGAAGAAGAAAAGCCAAAGAAGCAGGAGAATTTAAAAAACAAAAAAACAGAGCAAGGAGCTAATGTTGATAATGTTGGCCTGTTTGGCTTGTTTTGCTTGGAACACAAATATTGCATACATCCATTGCAGTATGAAAGAGCATTGAGCAAGGTTTGAAGGGGACCTTCAGTTAGCAAGCCGATCCAGAGGTTCGTCTTCATCTAGTCAGCACAATTATCTCTGGCAGGGTTCAAATGTGCTTTTGCTTCCTAACAAGAAAAGCCAAAGAGGCAGGAGAACTTAAAAAACAAAAAACAGAGCAAGGAGTGAATGTTCTGAATGTTGGCCTGTTTGGCTTGTTTTGTTTGGAACACAAATAATGCATACATCCATTACAGTGTGAAAGAGCATTGAGGAAGGATTGAAGGGGACCTTCAGTTAGCAAGCCGATCCAGAGGTTCATCTTCATCTAGTCAGCACAATCATCACTGGCATGGTTCAAATGCGCTTTTACTTCCGAAGACGAAAAGCCAGGGAGGCAGGATAATTTTAAAAAACAGGGCAAGTAGCGAATGTTTCTGTAAGTATGAATATCTGTTGAGCCTGGAATCAGTGATCCCCCCCCCATGATCTGAAAAAGAAAATAAAAGATTAAAAGATGGCAGCAGCAGGAAAAACTACAATGCTACGAGGTAGATGAGAAGTCAGCATCTAAAATATGCCTGATGCTGACATGTGTTTCTTGAAAGGGGACATGGAGGAAACAAGCCAAGAGTTCAAAGAGAAGCAAAGAGAAATTCTTTTTTTTTTGCGACACGTCTGTTCTTATATTCATCAGTCAACAAAGCACGCGGTCAGCCGCAAAATGAGTGTGTGGCCGTAGATGGCGCCCGCCTCGAATGCGGCATGATAAAGGGAACATATTGAAAACGAGGCTTGTACAACCAGACAAGCGCTGGTGCTCTGCCAAATTCGCACCTCCCCCCCCCCCCCCCTCCTTTTTTTGAGCTAACGCCAAGAGGTAAACATCAATGTCATCGCTGCACAGCATTTTGGCGCTCTGCCTAGAAATACGCTGCGGGCTGCAGTAGCTTAAGGATGCAGGGGTTTTACAGTGGTGACGAGACTACCGTGCCGAAATGGAGGGATGCACTATCGACTAATGCTTCATGTTGTTTTTTTTTAATTCTGAGTGGCGAAATTGGAAGGTGCGTTCAACGTGCTTGGGGTCGTTACGCGAGTGTGTATGGTAAATTTACCATAATGCAAATGGTTGTCGTTTTTTTTTTGAGCCCATTTGATAATTTGAACATCGGATAATTGAATTTTTATGCATAGCTAGACCCATGAGGTTCGAATTAACTAGCTTTTACTTATCTAATCTATAACCTTAGACCATTGGAACCAACAGAAATAAATATCCCCTCTGCACCATAACTAGCTTGTAAAACAATCACAGGAAGTATTAATTGTACAATCCATTCACAGCACGTCTACATTCCCTCCCCCCTCCTCCAAGTTCCACCACACTGTAGCATAACTGCACATATTCCTAATATGCTTCCTTCTTATTACTTGTTACTTTGGTTTCCTCTTGAGTCCTTTTCTTCAGATATTGTAGTGTTTGGCAGGTATGTCAGTTAAGGTGCTTTGTTGATACTCTTTCTTTTTTTTTCAATTATCTTACTCGCCTCCTTCTGGAAGCCCTTGATTGCTTATCAGGGACCTTTAAAATGCCTGGTGCCTTTCAAGGAACCCATGTCAGCATCGAACCTGCTTTAGGTACCAACTCATCACCCCCCCCCCCCCCCTTAGTAGCTTTTCCTGCTGCTGCCACTTTTTATTTTCTTTCTTTTTAGGCCACAGGATCACTGGTTCTAGGCTCATAGATATTCATACCTATGAAAAAATTCTTTCACTGCTTTCCTGCTTCCCTCTCCCCCATCCCTGGTTTTTCTTCATTGAAAGCAAAAGCAGATTTAAACCCCACCAGTGATGATTTTGCTGTCCAGATGAAGACAAGTCCCCTTGTACAAACGTTACCTCTGCTTGCGAACTGAGGCTCCCCTGCAGCCCTTTTCGAATGCCTCTTTCATAGTGTGTAGACATCTTCTATCTCTGTCATTTTACCACACATCGGCTACAATAAGGTATGAAAGCTTAAGCACATAAATTTTCTTTTGAAAGTGTTGAATTTTTATTATAATATTTGTTTGTTATTGATGCCAGTATTTTCAATATTTATTAGGAATCTCGACCGGCAGCCATGACTGGCAGCAGGACCTCACCAGTTCCACCACTTGCTGCGCATGGCGAAAAGGTAGGCTGTTTATTCAGAGTAAATTATTTCAAGTCCAGCTTTCTATATTTTGATTATTAACATCTGGACTTCAGCACTTCTCCCTGTCAAAACTTCATTATGGAGGTGCTGATTCATATATTTATAATCTAATACTGGCATCATATTTTGGATATATTCCAGGATTCTCAGCCTGCAACCACTGGTTGCAGCTTTACTTCAACCATCTCACCATTTGTTGCACATGATGGAAAGGTAAGATCTTTGCTGATACATAGGTGATACCATATGTAGCAGCTTTTTTTTCTAGTGCTGCATGTTCATTGTCCAACCTATACCTGTAATCCTCAAAATTAAAATTAATGGGTTGGTTTTTCCTGCAGGGTTTGCATGCTTAAGCAGATTTTCTTGCAAGAGATCATGCTCATGAACCTTCGACATGCATGAGGAGCCCAAGAGGGCTGTACTGCATTGCTGGATTTGTGTATCATTTGTAATGCAAAAGCCTTTATTTTTTTATGAGTGGCATCACTGGAGTTTGCCGGCAGCATGTGTTGGCAGAGCCTGACATTAGATTGTGTCCTGATGGATAAATAAAGGGTCCCTGAAATACTACTTGCAGTAAATTCTAATGCAAGAAATCCATAGAGGTAGTCTTTATGAGTATTCGAGTCAGATTCGAAAGCTTTGAATGGAGCCAATAAGTTGCAAATTTTTGAACATGCTCTGGACAACTGCTCGCAACCAATTTAAGCAACACATCTCCACGTGCAAACATCTCTACTGATGTCATTGAGGCTGCTGGGCATACCCACTCATTGGATGCTCCCAAGTTACGTGTATTTGACGGGGTGTGGTGGGGTGTCGTGATGTGTTTACTTCCTTTTTTTCTTCCTTACCGGCATAAGTTAAGGAGAGAGCATCAATGGCCCATACATTCGGTGCCAATGAAGCTAGCTTAAAATCTTTTGCGTTGTGGAGAGGATGGATGGGGTGCATATTGTTTGTGCATTTTACAATTTTGATAAATAGCTTTTCAAGGTCCATTTAAGAAAAAACACTGCCCCTAATGGGTTTCGAACCCACACTAGAACAAACAGATCAACTTTCTCGGTCCAAGACTGGGATCACTATGTTACCACCGCAGACAATCATGCCTTCTTTAAAACTGCAACACACTCTCATGCTGTACAGTGCACATCAATGACTTCAAGTTTCAACTCCAGCACACTCCTGCACGGTGAAGTGCACATTGTTGTCTTCATGCACTTCAATCTGTGCTGCTGCCTTATTTAACATATGTAAATACATCACAAATTTATGCCATATGGGTGAGTGCAAGTGAAGTCCACGAATGCCAGTACATCTAGTGTCACAAGAGCAGCAGCAATGCTTGGACTTTCATATTTCTCTAGTGCAGGCTCTACGGTGTTCTCAGAGGATTTTTTTTTTTGATGTCACAAGGAATCTGATATCTAAAATGGCCAGTCAAGCTACTTGAGTTATGGTTCATGCTCTACTGAAAAACAAATACTTCAGTGCTGTAGGTCTGCTTTGGGCATTGGCCAGATTGCTTCACTTCCTGTTATTCACAATAAGGAAAGTTCAGATAACGGGAAAAATGAGGCATTGGGCTGTTATTTTGATGCAGTTATTTAGCAATCACTTGTGTTAATAAATTTAAAAGTGCATCTAAATCCTCTCATGCATTTTTTCAACTGTCATTCCAAGATGGAATAGCATCTCATAGATCAGAAAAAAAAGAGGCTCATTTTTTCCCAATCTGTTTTAAGGAGTGTAAATGAAAAGCCAGAACATTAATTTCGTTTTTTTTTCTTTGCAGTGGTTCATAAGATGTTCATTACCTGGATTACTGCATGATGTTTGTCTATAAATGCCGAATTATTTACAATCAAAACTATTTTTTTTTTCTGTTTCAACTGCTAAGCAATCATCTAAAAAAATGCCTGAAAGAGAATTTTGATATCTGAAATAAAAATAAAAAGGCACTATAGGTAAAGTGAGGCATTGCACACTTGTGATGCAACCACTGCTTTGCCATTTCAGTTAAGTATAACACCATAATCATCATGAAGTGCTGGAATCATAAGCAAAGAGGGGCAATTATACTGCGATTTTCTGCATGGTTAGCATAACATATATTTAAGGCCCCAACTTCTTATGGTAGAAAATCTTAAATTCAGCAGATTGAAAACAAAAGATCTGTGAAATTTCATGGCAGGCATCAAATTACGACTCGTAATGCACCTCGCAGCATATTCGGAGCTTCTAGTACAAATTATTTTTATTCTGAGTATCTAAAGTTACCTTTGCCATGGGGCTCAAAGACACAAGAAGCCAGCTTTCCAGTGAACTTTTGGGGCATTGCGAGTACAAAGAAGGGAGCTTAAATACTGTTAGCCCAGCTACAACCACCGCAAGGCAAATAAATATCACTCCCATTTCCTTCCAATTAACCTGGCCCTATGTTATCTGCATCCATTTGATCTCCACAACATTCCTGACCACATCTACCACCTAGCCTTGTCCTGTCTCCTGCAATTCTTGCTTGCTTAGCTGTATGCATAACAATGATGCTGCACTGGTTGTTGCAAAAAACAATGCACTGACTTATTTGAGTAGAGTAAAGAAGGAAGGAAAAGTAAATGGGTGCAGGAGTAGGTACATGCAAATGGGTCATGGTGGCATCACAGTGATGGCAGCTGCTGCTTGCCTTGGAAGGTGCATGCATTAAACTGTCAGGAATAAAGCTTCACTTGGTGTGTGCATCTGAAGTGGAGCCCCTTAAATGAAGACAATGGATTTGCTACTTTCATAACTTAGTGTGCCGTAATGGTTTTCCTAATGAGCCTTAATTCTGCTCTGTTTGGACTGTACAGCTCGAGACTGCATTAGAATCACACTATCTGTTTTCTCCCAAATGGTCCAGCTTCTCCCTTACATTGTACAAGTACAATTAAGATAAAATACCCATTTCTCCATCATACTGTCAATACTACTAATGTACAGTCTTTGTCAAAAGTATGCGGCTCAGGGGTATTTCTTCTAAGCCCCGTAACGGGGATCGTACTGCAACTCTGGCGTTCTAAATCTCATAGATGACAAAACTCATGCTCATTCTGCTCTAGCTTATATTCACATTCCAGTATTGCTACCAGGAATTGCGTTGTAGGACTTAGAAGCAAAACCTTTGGGCCATATATTTTTGACAAAGTGTACATGACTACAATAACATTAAAAGAGAAGATGTGCCTGCTAAAATATAATTCTGTGAAAAAGGCCTAAACTGCATTTCTTTTTGCTAAGTTGCAAGGAACTAAGGGTCTGATCTATAATGTGCTTGAATGTCATAGCCTCATTTGGCTGTTAAAAATTAGGCTTAAACAGGTGAGGAAAAATTTCCCAAATTTGTTAGCAGTTTTCAGTATCATGTAATGGTCTATGCATGGATCCTGATGGTGCATCATTGCAAAGAAAACTTAAATTTAGTGTCATGACTCATTTCAGAGCGAAATTGCAAAAGCTATTTCCTGTATCCACGGCACGTTTCAGATAATCTGTGTGTGGGTAAGATTTGTGTGCACTAATGGTTTCCTCCCCTTTTTGTAGGTCCACTTGGGGGCCAACTGTTTTATTACAGAGTAGAAGTGGCAGTGGGCCCTGACGTCTAGAATGGACACCATGTTCACACGCCAGGTGATGAGGTGCTTTGGGAACCTGATGTCCTAAAGAACCGTAGTGTGACTGGCCGACCATGCCAAGTCAAAAGACAATGCCGTAGCGAAGCCAGCACTGACTCCATTGAAATTGTATGCAGTGCAAAGTGAGCACACTTATTATTCTGTATCCTGCACATTGGCTCACTATTACTGAATGAAACTTAAGCATTGTATGGTCCATATGAGGATTGAACTTTGGGCAGATGATTTTGCAATGGCATGTATTTCCTTAATATCCGATGGAATGTTGGACAAACTAAAGAGGACACATATGCATCTAGTACCTTTACTGATTTTATGACAATAAAAAGCAACATTTAAGACCAGTAATTTGTGGCAGTTTCATTTTTGTTAAGCACATTAAGGTACCCAACATAAAAGAATTTCTAATGCAGGGTTCGAAATTTTGGTGAAGCAGTGAATAGCAGCTCTGACATCCTTTTATTAAATTTGGTTGCCTACTTGGCTTCAAAAATCTATTGTAGTGGCCAATATTAGTTCCTATGACTGAACACACCAAATATGCCAAATATGCTTTTTAGTCAAGCTATGGACCCCTTGCAAAAATCGTTAAGTAGGCTTTCCCACGCTGCTTCTTTCCCCAAACATGGCGTCACTGGCCGCCAGAAAAACGGCGATATAGACCTGAAATCGCATCTTGCATCTACACAGATGCAAGTAGTGGTAATAGTGTAATTATACAAGGGAAGCAGCACTGCAATTCCTAGCCAGCTTACAGTAGGTAAGACACACCAGGGAGTGGCATGTCAGAGTGGTTCTGAGAGTGTTTCAGAAGTTTAGAGGAGCTACATTACCTTTTTCAAGTCACACGGTGTGACTTGCACTTTTAACCTAGTAATTCTGCTCAAACAATGTATATGTGGCATAGATCGAGTAGGACTTATTGCGCCACTGAAGAATATAAGTGGCGCAGTAAAACGATCTTTGTTGGTGGTATTTTCTGATTACACATACAAGCACAGTATGACAGGCGAGAAGGAAGAAGCCACAAAGGCACCGGTAGTTCTGCACGCTATGAATTGCAGTGCAGACTGTAAGCATTTGGCCTTTTATTTTAAGACTGGAGTCCTTATATACATGGATGTTCAGTCCACACAGTCTGCACTGGCACGCCTCTGCTGATAGTGTCCATGCACGGCAAGCTATTGCTTTGGTTGTGCTCAGAAACGAAGTTTTTGAGGGCAGCGGTGTGCTGGCAATGCCCGCACGCGCCCTTTAACACAATGCCCTAGGTCGCGCTTCTCACGTCTTCGTTATGTGCAGTGTGCTCTCGTCATGAAACATTACACAAAGTGTCCTGTCCCAGAAAGCATGAACTTTTACTGCCTTGCTGTAGTACTGCACGTTTCAGTTTAAGCATGTTTACACCACAGTGACCACAGCCAACTGTACCAGGCTGGCAGATGGTAGCAGAGAAGGAGCAGCAAGCTGGGACTGGGATGGCTTGGTAGTGGTGTAATCAACCATGACTTCAGTGGGTGGTTGCCGTCTCCTGCATACCCAAAATATGACATCCACTTAGGCCCACCTTTTGTTAATCTCAACAGCCTTTGAGCATGATTTAGCATACAATTGAAGATCCATACCAAGTAGCCCACAGCCAGAATCGTAAACATTCGCAGGAATGCTGACAACGTGTGCCAATGCTGTTTAGGCAAGCATCATTGTAAAGACAGCCTTGTAACTTGGTAATGATATAAGTAATGTGCTATGATTACCTGCACAACACAAACACCCCGGTTTCTTGGGCAGCAAATATATTTAAACACTATAAATATTTGTCTCCTGTTGCTTCTGCCATGATAAAAAAAATTCACTGCAACGTGCATTCTTTGGCATAACTAGCCCATCTCATTCATGCAGCTTCAACATATTAAGGAAATGGACCTCTTGCCGAAATCCAAGTCAGCCTCCCCCTGCAAGGCTTCTTTTCTAAAAAAAAAAGGTCTTGTTATTAGAAAACACTCTCGGTCCTTGCTGAACTGAAAAGGAGCAAGCGTCTTTACGGCGCATTCACTTTCAAGTCGCGAATGTGTCACAGGCAGGGAGCGTGACAAATGGCTCGAGAACCTGAGCAAACAAGCAAACAATTAAGGAAGGAGGAGAAGCGGACGCCACGCACGCGAAGTTCGCGTGGGAAAAAAAGAAAAAAGTACAGAAAAAACGAAACTGTTTGGGCGGCCATCAACACACGAAGGGCGCGCGGCGGATGTGTGTGCACACACATTCCTGCAGTGTTCATGGAGGCGATCATTAAGACACCTTTCAGTTTGCTCTACACACTTTTTTTTTCACAATATATTGGTATGTTATATGCCTCTGTGACTCGAAACAAATTGTTGCGAGTTCGCGCTCGTGTGTATTCTGTGCTTCCTGGTCCTCACCTGGATGTGCGCTTGATTCCATATAATGTATTACCAGCAAGCCCAAACTGATAGTCTCAAAGAAGGCAACCAGCCCATCACGGAGCCCATAACCATTTCATGCTTACATTTACTGTCGATTATGGGAGAGGCAGGTAATTGTTGACGTCATCGTTCACATAATGTTAGTTTTATAAAGTCGAACCCCGTCATAAAAGGCATGGATATAACAGGTAGTTGGATATAAGAAACACCGTTTACCCAAATGGATGGCTGCCATATGAAATTTATTAATTGGACCCTTTATTTAACAGACATTCGATGTAGAAGACAGTCGGCTATAAAGGACAAGAATTAGCCTTGAATTTTGGTATACTCAGTCTCGCTTGTAACAGACATTTTTACATTAAGGTGCGGCACCATCGATCGGCAGGTTCAGTTACAGCTATAGTGAAAACAAAAAAGAGAGACACACTTGCGTGATCACGATTAATTATAATTCCCCTATAAATTACTAAAAGAAGCACCTGCAGTGGGAATGCAACGTATACATGAGCTCCTCAGGCTTGCCGCTAGTAGCACAAGCACGACTGCACATGCGAGCATCTGCGCGAGCTTACCGGGAGTGCCGTTGGGTTCTCCAATTATTGGAGCTTCCTATCAGGGATATACCGTAGATGTTGTGTCCGCTAGTTAGAAGAATACAGTGGGAATCGTCAATTACGTTGACTTTCAGTATAAACAACAATCTATCCGAAGAAGGATAGACAATTGGGCAAGCTGGTATTGGTTCATATTGGAAAGTTACAGTGCAAAAAGACACAAGGCGAAAATAAGAAGACGGATATACGTGCGCTGACTAGGAACTAAATTTATTGGAAAAACACATTTTTATACAAGTCTTTCAAGCGATTACGAGAAGCACTTGCGTGAAGCACATCACAAGGGGTCAAAACATATCATACGTCATAAACACCGGATGATACATTTTTGGGGGATGTTTTCCTCCCATCTCCCCTGAAAACTAAGGCCAAGATTATGAATTATCCAGGAACGACACCTCCTTATGTACTAATATAAACAAAGGCTGTCTTAAACACTGCGACGCCTCCTTATCTACTAATATAACCAAAGGCTGGCTCAAACATTGCGACTGTCTTTTTCGAATCACGCAGGCTTCCATCAGCTCTCTTGTTGTTTTATCCCGGTGTCGAAATAAAATCTTAGTGTTCGCAACTAAAGGGCGGCAGTTTTTTTTTCTTACTCTTTTCATCCTTTACACAGTTGCGACAGTTCGTCTTGTGTCTTTTTGCGCTGTACCTTTTCAATATGAACAATCTATCCGGTAAATGCGAAGAAAGCAATCAGCTGGTGCTGCTGACGTAAACAAACCATTGTGACTAGAAAGCAAGACATAGCCAAGCTAAGACCAAAACAAGCACAACAGAAGTGATTCTGCTCTAGCCAAGACAAATAAACTGCTCTGGTTGCTATTCCACCATGGTTCCAACTCCACTCAGAAATGCCCTGTTGGCTTTTTATTTATTTTTCATCTCAGTAGCGACATTCACAGGTTTGTTATTCAGAGCCGATGTTACCCTTTGACAAACAAGCAAAACTTTCTGAGTGATATTTCTGCTGGCGATGTTTTATAGTTCTGGCTGCTTCTAGCACCTTGGTGGTAAGCTGGCTACATTCACAATATTGTGGCGCTTTTTTTTTACTTGAGTTCGTGTAGTGTTAAGTTGCGAAGTGTGTTCAGTGGGTGGTGGTCCAGTAGTCCATCAAGGAAATGCAGTATGTAAATGAAAGCGATAATAACGCTTATGTTAAAGGATATACATCTTCATTTTGCGCATTTTACCCGTAGGATGACTAGGTCGAAATAAGGTCTGTTTAGAAAATGGGATTGTATACCCTCTTTATAAGGGGCCTCTGGTATTGGAGATAAAAAACTGCTCCCCAGTACACATACCTTATAAAAGGGTTCAACTGTAGTTGTAAGATTTGCAAAAGCAGTCTCCAGGAGGTTGAGAAGGGATGCACCCAGGGAAAGAAGGGCGCAGTGACAAACAGTGTGCCATGTCTCCACGCAGAGGCGTATATTTTCGTTGTGTAATACTAGTTAGCCCAAAGCGCCACCTTAGTAAACTCAGATTAACACCGGCGATCAGAAGACAAATTAAAGTTTATAAAAAGAATTATGCAGTCAATGATACTGAAAGGTGTTTGGAGGAGGTGTTTTACATTATTTCTTTGTAAATAATGTAAAAAGCTCCCCTGTCCTTTCTTCCTATCGCTCCCCTCTCTACTTCCCCTTGCTATCCTCTCCCTATCCCCCTTTTCCTTCCCGCCGGCCGCAGCTCAAGTGCTTCAGTCTGTTAGATAGCAGTTGCCGCGGCCGGCAATACTCTTTTCCTTCTTTTTGATTATTTTAAAAAATAATAAATCAACCACTACCACCACCACCAAGTGCTAGTTTGTTTTCTCGCAGATCCTAACTGTTGAGCGTAAGCCTGGTGGGAGGAGGGTTAGTGCTTTCGTAGTTTTACTTTTGTCCTTTTTTCTAAAGTGGAGTCTCACACTTCAGCGGGTTCCCAGTTGGCGGGGAATTGACTTCTATTTTCAATATTTAGAATCTTGTTCTAATACTGTTCGTTATGGCTGTCGCTGGTCTCAGTGCCTGTTTGCCTCAGGCTTTGCGCACGTTATCCGGGGCATGCATTGAGTTCTGGACGAGGTTGGTGCAATGGCTGTACTGTGTGGCCGAGAACGATTCTGTCAGATATATATAATGTAGCACCGACTGACTTTTCTTCAGCTTTGACGTTGGTCACCTTACATGGGCTTCTGGTTTTGCGCGAGTCCGACAGAATACAAGCTTGAATTCAGCTTTGCATGCATGAGTTGGAATGTTTAGTTCTCGTTTTCGATGCACATGGTCCTATTTTGAGTAATTCCTGTCATGTTATCGTTATGTTGGCAATGTTGCACAGCTTGAAGTGATGGTTGCGTAGTGTTTTGTGAATGGTAGTCGAAGTAACTGTCATGCGGGTGTCATTGAGAACGGAGGCAAGGCGACAAAAAGGCTCATTGCTGCATCTAGTGCAGTGAGTGTTGTGCTGTCTTTAACGACCGTTGCTGTGCTTATTAACGCACGAAGAATTTACGAAGTGGAGCATGAGACCATATTCCGCTTGATTGAGAGCGTAAGTGCGTGGTGAATTCTGAATGTGTGCCTTGAGCTTGTTCTCCGCCCTCAACCCTCGCGGTGTGGGTAAAAAGCACTTACACCTACGTGTGCGCTCATCATTGCCATCAGGCCGGTGTATTCCCAATCTAAAGGAGTCTTGCTCCTGACCAACGAGATTCATGCAGTTGCAAAGTGGCGGATGCCCATGCTACTTTCCGAGAACCAAACGGGAAAAATAATAGTGAAAAAGGAAAAGTAAAGCTTTCTAGTGGGTTGCTGTGAGTAATGCTCGGGCGGCACAGGAAAGGCAAACTGATGACTGCTGGCCTATTTTTGACCGCCAAGTGGATATTGGTCGTCTACGTGGATTTTTTGGTGGGGCGCCCAGGGACCGCTTCAGCGGGAAGCTTTCTTCCATTCTGTTCATTATTCGTTACAGCCTGCCCTGCGAGACTCCCTTATACGGTTGTTTCCGCGCGTAATTTGTCAGGGCTGTCTTTCCTGACAATTAACACAGCGAAAACCCAGCTATTTTCAAGAGTAAGCAAAGTAATCTGAACGCAAATAACTCCATAATACAGCTCGTCAGAGTGCTGCAATTACTTAGTGAGCTCTACCGGTCTAGTAGATCTCATTACGCCTTAAAAGATGCAGTCTACCAGTGAAGTTCCGACGTTGGGCTTGTTTGCCACGTCTGTGCTCCCGGAAAAAGAAAAAGAACTATGCACTGTTTTTTGCCCTCTGAATAAGTAGGGGAGAAGGGGGGCAGAGTCAGAGTTTCTACTGAGAAGCGTCCGCGCTGCTTGAGAGCGGGCGGGATACCGAGAATACGGGAGGGATCAAGGGGTCAACCTCTTGTAGTCTAGACGACGCGCGGAACCCCTTTCTTCCCGGATAAGCTGATCTGTGAGAGTGGCGGCGGGGCATTTTAACCCGTGTCGTGTCAGTATTTTCCAGTATCTGCAGCCTAGCTCCAGACAGCGCTCTCATTGAGAGGGTGGCAGCGGGCGTGAAGAATGACCCTCATGTTCGTCCGTGTACAGATGTACCTGTCTGTTTGCGAGCGACGACGTCTTAGTAGATGGGCCTCTGACGTTGCCTTTCCGCGAACGGTGTTTATGGATTAACTCTGAGGCTGGTAAAACATGCACCCGTGGGGAAGCGAGTGATCGCCAAGTTTCTGGGAGAAGGGCAGAATCCTTTGATATGTCGATATAAAGGAAAGTGTATACCCTTGTACAGTGTTATTGGAGATGTCTTGCCTTCTTTCCCTTATCCTTCATTGGCAGTGCTCTACTTTCCCCAATTCGTGATTGGTAATGTAGCCCTTTCCCTAATGATTTATTGGGTGACTGTTTGTGAATTTGCCCTATTGGTTGTTCCCACCGAGGGCGGGGACATAGGGCTTAAAAGAAGATGTTTTGGTGGAACCAAGGGCTGGTTTCGTCAGGTAAAACTACGAGTAAGTCAATTGTAAATATGTTTTCTTCTTGCTTGTATCTTTCTGTTTGATTTATTGATTGTTAATAAATAGTTAACCTTTCCGGAAGTGTCCTCGAGCAATGTGATTGAGCAACATCGAACCTGCAAGACGTCAAGCATGCTACAACCCATCATCATCAACATATTTCTATAAGATCCAGAGGGAAAATCAACTCTACCTCAGGGGTCTCTTCTGGTATCTTTATTGCTATTAATACACAGCAACACTATTGTTGGTAAAGTTTCACGCAAAGTCCGCGTGTACGCACAAGGTTGCATCAGGCGCAGACCGACACTCGACGAATACAACGTTGCGCCTCACAGTAAACTATCTAGACAGCTTCCATCAATTGACGCGTCACGGGGAAATGGACGCTCAGTTGAAGTAAATGAAAATATCTCAATTGAATAGAAAACGTATATCAAGAAGCTCGGCATACGGTTTAAATTTCAATCCTTTGGAAAAAGATTCCGAATCTAAATTAGTGGGAATGCATACTAAAATAGGACATTTCATGTAGAACTCATGTCGAATATTTAACTAGCAAAGCATACAGGATATTGAATTTCTTGGCAAGACCTTTCACACAGCCTGAGATGTAAAAGAGCTGCTGTACCTCCCACTTATTACACCAATTCTGAATAATGTGAGCACAGTGTAGGATCAACGCATGGTAACATTACCAGACCCTTAGAACGCACACAGAACCGTGTAGCCGTTTTTTTGTTAATAGCTACAATTTTCAACGCAACGTTTCAGCAGTGATGGAATCTTTTGGCTGGGAATTTTATAGTACTGCTATTAGTAGGCGGCTCTGCTCGGTTTTGATAAAACTGGGATCGATAAAGCTGTGTAGGCTGCTACTAGCACTGCTAAGAAACTCGATCCTAGTCAAACTCCTGAAACGCTTTGCTGAAAATTGTAGAACAAAGTGGGTTACGCGGTTTACGCATTGTAAACTATCTGATAATGTAGCCATAGGTGAATCCCACAAGGCGCTGACATATTCGAGAATCGATGTAATATGTGTGAGGTGCAGCAGATATTTTACATGTGAGGCTGTGTGAAATGTTGGTCAAGATATTCAATACCATGTATACTTTGCTAGTTGCATATTCTGTGTGAGTTCTCCATGAAATGTCCTCCCTAATATAGACTCTAGGGCATTTAAATTCGGATGACTTTTCAAAAACAAATAAAAAATTGGAATTTAAATAGTATGCCGAGCTTCTTGGATTACTTTTTAGTCAAGCATATTTGCATTCATTTCAATTGAGCGTCCAGTTCTCTGTGATGCATCATTGGTGATGCTTTCTAGATTGTATAGATCGGTAGAGCTCAGTAAATAATATAGCACTCTGGTGAACTGTATTATGAAGGCATTTGTTTTCAGCTTACGTTGCTTACGCTTTTTCAATGTGGTAATTGTCAGGAAGAACAACCTTTAGAAATGATGCGCTGGGACCACCGTTTTGAGCCACACAGGACAGGCTGTGTGTAATAATGAAAAAAAAAATAAATAAAAATGAAACAAAGCTTCCCGCTGAAGAGGTCTCTAGGCGCCGCGCCAACAAATCCACGTGGAGAGCCGACATTCACTTGGATGCCAAAAATAGGTCGGCATGCAGTCCTCAGTTCGCCTTTTCAGTGCGGCCCGACTGCTCTCCAATCCTAGTTTAAAACTGCACGCTGTAAGTGCACGACAGTGCACTATGATTATGATGAAGATGCACCGGGCCGTACCCTTTGAAACGGGTCAACACAAGAACTGATGCGCAGGCCAAAAGTGAAAGGAGGAAAGAAGAAAAGACCAGAGAACTAATAAACAAAAGGAAAGAGATCCGGGCAAAGAGGCGCACGGGAAGGGCGATGCCATGCCCTCCCAAGGGGAATTGGAGGTGATTTTTAGAAGAGTAAGCGCCCCCTCATCAAAACATTGCGTTCAAATACCGCGAAAAAATTCCACATATTTTCCTAAAAAGTACTAAAAATCATTCCTTGAACTAAAGAAACCGCCCATCTATCCACTAGCCACTCAATATTCCGCTCCATCCGCTCCTGTCGGGTCCATGTAAACAGTGCCCTTGTATGGAGTTGGCATCGGCCATCCTTTTGTGCGGTTTCTTGACCTCTCGGGATTCTGAGCGACACTTGCCCGCGCGGGAGCCGGAAGACGAGTCTTACACTACCCGTATATTTTCCATGCTCGCAGCACTGCCAAAGGCAAGAGACTATTTGCCCATTCGGGATCATGCGCACTATAATAGGAAATTGGGCTCCCTAGTGCCTATAGCCCCTGTGAATTGTGCACTCGGTGACGCCCCCACCAATTCAGGAGTTGACAGGCGTTTAGTGCCGCAATTCCCTGTTGTAGTGAGCACGATTTTGATTGTACCGGTCGCTCCAGACTTTCGCAATGCTGCAAATTGCTCGTGAGTTCTGTCTGATTTGAACTGTGGTGGCCAGACTCCTACCACAGCTGTGTGCGAAAGCCAGCACACGGTCTGCGCGGAAGCCGGTAGAGGAGTTTACGTGCCGTCATCGTTTACAGCCAAAAATTTGGCCAGTGAGAGGCCCCCCCCTGTGCTGTACGGAATGTATCATCAGCGAAAGCTCAAGGATAAATCATCTGAAGAGATCGCTGCAAGCTTATAATCGGACTTCACGGGTAAAGCACGAGTTCCTCGCCCGGCCGTCTTAAAAGTTGAGATTATTGAAAGGGTGTTTCTTTGAAATAGTTGCGCACTCATTGTTTCAGAAGTGCAAAGGCGTAATGTGCACGTGCGTTTCAGCTCATGCATATGCGCCGTCCGAGCCAGAATCGACGGCGCAGAGCATCAGCAGAGCTACTGCTGCAGTGCATGCAGTTGTTGCCCCACACTTCAGTGCCAAAAACACATTCAGCTCGGCAGTTTGGGTGTATCCCATTCCCATTCGCACGGTTGTGTGTATGCACATAGGAATCGCGCACAGATGAGAGCAGGAGCGTTGTCGAAATTTTTTCCAGGGTGACAAGGGCTGCGCCAAATTTTTGCGCCAAGTTACCGATCATGTTGTCGGACGACAGGGACACGATTCCGGATAGTTGGTTTTGATGCGGTGTGTGACAGGGATAACGCCGAAGCGGGCTCCTCGTCCAAGCCCGAACGTATCATCATCCTCAGTCACTCCGCCGGTATCGGAAACGCCGCTGCAGCTGCGCCTCGCTGAACGTATCCAGAGGATTCGTCCGTCACGGAACACACGTTCGAGATGCAACAATTGTGTTCGGCGAGCACCTGGACGTAGACAAGCGGGCAGCCATGTTGGACTGACGTTAGGATCGAATCAGTCTCATTCAAGTATTCATTGTCTGTCTTATTCTACTCTTGCTCCAATACGATTTGACTAAACGCGATCAGAATAAGACTGGACTAAAACGTTTTCTGCAAGCAGACAGGCCGTTCCGAAAAAAAAAAAGGCAAAAAAAAGGAGGCTTCCTATGCTTAGTGGCTGAGGAAAAAAAAAACAAGTGGGAGAACAGTCGTTCAAGTAAACCCCCTCGGCGCCGAGAAGCGCGCGCCGCCGCCCAAGTATGGTGGCTTTCTAGCCACCATAGCCCAAGGAGTACGACGCCGTTGTGTGTGTGTGTGTGTGTGGGGGGGGGGGGGGTATGAATCATCGGTGGAGGCAATGGCAACCATGCTACGTGACATGCTGTGTTCCGCCACGGCCGGTCTCGAGCGAGAGAGCGCGCGCTCTCCCCCGAGACCGGCCGTCCACGTTCAGCCGAGGGCCTTGTCGCCTTGTCTTCACTCCTTCTCTGCACTCGTCTTCCCTCTCCACAACCCCTCAGCAGCGCACGAAGGCGAGGCCAGCGAGGCGGCCACCGGCCGGCAGTTGTGCTTGGCCCGCGGTGTAGGCTGGGACGCCTGGACAGAAGCTTTTGTTCGGTCGCGTTTCACCGCAGGCGGGACGGCAAAGAAGCTTCCAGTGCTGGGATGCCCTGTGCTGTGCGCACATTTTGGTGTCAGTCAGTGCTCGTCGAATTGGCGCAATTTGTTACTCGACGTCTGCAGTAGACTTCGTCGCCGATACACGTGCGTTCGCTGTCGGAGCCGCAAAGTGGTGACCTGGCGTCTCCTACGAAACAAAGAGGAATGCATCTTGCACCTGTGACTGTGCTGCAAGCTCTCCTCACGTGAGTGACACGGCACGTTCGGGCACGCCCATTTATCGGCGCCGTCAGCACATAATATTATTTCAAATGTTTTATTCCGTAGCCCAGAAGTTATTTCCCGCCCGCGCAATGCGACCGCCGTTTCCATGCTGTTCTTTTTTTGCATTAGAACGGTTTTTGGCTTTTCGCAATAGATCACGGTGTCGCGAGTACGGGTACCCGCGGAGATGTCCGAGAGAAGTTCACGACTCAGTAGACTCTTTGCGCTTTGTAGCGCAAGCTGCTCCCGATCCCGACAAAGCTACTCCGTAGTTCTAATTTCGGACTGTGCTCCGGCGCATCTTTGACTTAGGACAGCGGGTGTTCGAGCTGTCGCTGGCGTCTACAACGGCCGGTCGATGTCGTGGCGAGGGCTACGAGACTTAGGACAGCGAGGAGCTGTCACTGGCATCTGCAGCAGCGACTCCGACGACGAGACTTAGGACAGCGGGGAGCTGTCGCTGGCGTCTTCGCCGACGGCTCGTTCGGGCGCTTCAGGAGGAGGTCAGGGTCAACCCAATACTCTCGCTCTCGATCGTCCCGGACGAGTTTCCTCTGGCATCGTTTTCTGGTTCTCTTTATACCCCTTTCAGTGCCGAGGGCGTGGGGAGGGGTACTCCCTGCAATGCGAGGGACGCTGCTTCCTTGCGTAACCTTTCGTCCTTTCTATATTTTTGCTTCCCTTTCGACTGTCCTTGCCCCCTCTGTCGGGATGAGCAGCAAGCGCATTTCTTTATTTGTCTCCACAACTCCCAGGTGGCGCGCGCCACGTTACAATCCTTCCCGGTGGAAAAAGATGGGTGAGTATCCTCACTCGCCTGACAATAATTATCATACATCACATTGTAACGTGGCGCACGTTACAATGTGCAAATGGCGCACGCCACGTTACAAAATATTATATGAGGAACGCCTGAGGAAATTGGACAGTAACAGATGGGCAGCTAAGGTATTTAAATACCTCTACCTAAAAAGCGTTGACTCACAATGGAGGAAAAGAACTAGGAAACTAACTAGTAAGTATGCTAGTAACAAGGATGGAGAAATATAGAGCATTATGCAACAGGTGAAAAACACAGAAGGTAAACATTGGATAAATTGGATGGAAAAGAAACAGAGTGTGGAATTATACCGAAAGTGGAAAATGCAGATCAGGAAGGAAGATTTCTTTGATAACTCAAGAGGCAGTGCCCTACTTTTTGAAGCTAGATCAGGGTGCCTTAGAACATGCAGCTACAAAAAGAAATTTAACAATGGAGGTGACGCATGTGCTGTATGTGGAAACTCCAGTGAAACAATTGACCATATTATACTCGAATGCAATGGTATCCATCCGGAAGTTGATGCAGGCGCGATCACTGTTCCTGAAGCTCTGGGGTTTAGAGATAGCAGTGGCCGGGTGAATAAACCGGCGGTGGAAACTAGCAAAAAACGGCTGGAAGATTGGTGGCTTAAAAGCAGAGAAGTGACATAATGTTAGTAATGTAGGAGCAAAATTTAATAAATGGACCGATGGTTTAGTTAACCATTCTAAATCAATAATTAAAGTATATGGAGAAAAATGAGCATGATAGCAACTGCTACCACCCCGTTTCAAAGGGGACGCTCCTATATTCCATCCATCCATCCGGGAAGCAAAAATATAGAAAGGACGAAAGGTTACGCAAGGAAGCAGCGTCCCTTGCTTTGCAGGGAGTACCCCTCCCCACGCCCTCGGCACTGAAAGTGGTATAAAGAGAACCAGAAAACGAGGCCAAAGGAACCTCGTCCGGGAGCGTTCGAGAGCGAGAGTCTTGGGTTGACCCTGACCTCCTCCCGAAGCGCCCGAATGAGCCGTCGGCGAAAACGCCAGCGACAGCTCCCCGCTGTCCTAAGTCTCGTCGTCGGAGTCGCCGCTGCAGACGCCAGTGACATCCACGCTGTCCTAAGTCTCGTAGCCCTAGCCACGACATCGACCGGCCGTTGTAGACGCCAGCGACAGCTCGAACACCCGCTGTCCTAAGTCACAGATGCGCCGGAGCACAGTCCGAAATCAGAAGTACGGAGTAGCTCTGTCGGGATCGGGAGCAGCTTGCGCTACAAAACGCAAAGAGTCTACTGAGTCGTGAACTTATCTCGGACATCTCCGCGGGTACCCGTACTCGCGACAAGTGGTGGAGGTGCGGGGTACAGAATCACCTACGTTACACATATGGACCGGCTATCTTTCGGACAGAAATGTCGCGCCCGACGCGCGCGCGCTAAAACTCACGATGAACGGATCGACCCGGCAGAGAAATGGTGCGACAGGGATTCTGAAGAAACGCCCCGGAGCATTAATGACCGCTTTGGTGACATTTTCAGAATTGCGTCCAAAAACTTTTCATCAGTGAGTCAATGAGCACGGAGAGGATATTAAGGAGCCGAACAGTTCTGACAATGAACTCTCATAGCACACCAGAAAGCGGGGCGCGACCCTACGGCCCACCCCCCTGCTTCCAGGGTAAAGCAAACGAGGACAGGCGCTCGGTTGGTCGGAGGCACAAAGGCGGATAATATCATATTTGCGTTCGCGGGAGAGGCCCAGCGATGGTATACCGCCGTCCTACGGGAGGTCAGGGTCAACCCAAGACTCTCGCTATCGAACGCTCCCGGACGAGGTTCCTCTGGCCTCGTTTTCTGGTTCTCTTTATACTCCCTTCAGTGCCGAGGGCGTGGGGAGGGGTACTCCCTGCAAAGCGAGGGACACTGCTTCTTTGCGTAACCTTCCGTCCTTTCTATATGTTTGCTTCCCTTTCGACTGTCCTTGCCTCCTCTGTCGGGATGAGCAGCAAGCGCGTTTCTTTATTTCTCTCCACAACTCCCAGGTGGCGTGCGCCACGTTACAAGTGTGAAAATTGAGATGGTGCTGCACATATGATTCTGTAACCTGAGAGAGCCAGAGATAAGAACATTGGAACTCTCCCTAACTTGTCTCTGCTTCGTTTTAAAACGCAGCATATTTTTCGTTGGACGCTCTTGAATAAAGGCTGCGGCTAAAGGTACGTCGGTGGGCCCCGATCAATGGTCTTAAAGGTAGCTCCGAGGGACCCGGTGCGTTTTTCTTCGGGACACGTCTGATGGACCCGGCGCGTTTTTCTCCGTGGTACTTCGGGAAAGCCGGACCGATCCGGGAAATTTTTGGCGGACGGACCCGATCGGTGGGTTTCAGGTTTACGTCCGACAGACCCGACGCATTTTTCTCCGGGATACGCAAGGTAGATGGAGGCTATGGCCTTGAGATACGTCGGAAAAGTCGGACGGTCCGAGATCCCGGATGTGTGGTTGTAGCCAAGGCAAGCAGTAGCCATTGTAGCTAAATTGAAGTTGATACGAGTTGTGCGAAGTGCAAGAAGTATGTACTACATATGTGAAATG
>JAJIZL010033643.1:0-46678 GCA_023969395.1 Amblyomma maculatum
AGAACCCCTCCTCGCAATGTGCGGCGCTGCCCCGACACGTGGCGCGCCACTCGCCCCTGACGTTTCGCCGTGCACCCTCACAGGTTGTAGAATCAAGCGTCTTTCCTTTCTTTAGATCACTATCTTCGCTCACCCGCTTCTCCCCTTCGGGCCGCGCGGGTATCGGTGCGAGGATGCCCCAATACCCTCACACGCGCCAGCTCAAGGGCAGCTGAAGTGTTTTATTAAGTGTGACAATTTGTTGTTCATGTATACCTCGGAAAAAAGAAAAAACTCGTGGCTGAGTGGTAGCGTCTCCGTCTCACACTCCGGAGACCATGGTTCGATTCCCACCCAGCCCATCTTGGAACTTGCTTTTTATTTATGAAGTGCATGCCGGGATTTATCGCTCACTGGACGCCGACGACACCGGCTTTTCTGCGACACGAGCTCCTTAACGCTACCGCGTTAAAAAGAAATTGTTTCATCCCACCTAACAGCGGTAGTTTACTGAACGTGGTGTTGCCTTGAAACTAATTGAATCGTATCTTGGTAATCGCATGCCGTCTGTTAGGATAAATAATAACTCGCCCTTCTATTTCTTTTAATATTCCCCAGGGTAGCATTTTGGGGCCGTATTTATTTAATATTTATATATATGGTGTTGTTAACATTGAAGATGGCCCAAAATTTATAATTTACGCACATGGTACCTGTCTGTTTTTTGAGGTACAATAGTTACGAAAGGGGGTGCAGCGGTGGCGTAGCGGTAGAACATCCGCCTCGCATGCAAGAGGACCGGGGCTCAAATCCCGGTGCCACGCAATTCTCCCCCAGATTAAAAAAAAAAATCCGCGTGTCGATCGAATTGCATAAACAGGTTTGGGGTGCGACCTGATGCCGGTGAACACCTCCGGCAACGCACTCCCTCACCAGAACAGGAGTTGGCCACCTTGGTGCAGTAATTGGCCGCAACCTCCTATGATAAGCTCCATAAAACCCCGGCCCTCAGTCACCAGCGGCTGCGGAACAACTGACCACGGCGGCGGTCAGACCTGTGACGCAGCAGGGGGTGCTAAGAATACCTGGCTCCGCTGGACAGGCCGCCATTGGAAACTGACCCTGGCAACGTTTAATGCTAGAACCCTAGCTAGTGAAGCTAGTTTAGCAGTGCTCTTACAGGAACTAGAGGGTATGAAATGGGATGTCACAGGCCTTAGTGAGGTTAGGAGGCCGAATGAGGCATATACTGTACTGAAGGATGGGCATGTACTGTGTTATCGAGGTTTAGCAGAGAGGCGACAACTAGGAGTAGGTTTCCTTGTCAATAAGTATATAGCGGGTAATATAGATGAATTCTATAGTATTAATGAGAGGGTTGCAGGCATCGTAATTAGGCTTAATAAGCGGTATAAACTGAAGGTTCTACAGACCTATGCACCTACATGTAGTTATGATGACCAGGCAGTTGAAAGCTTCTACGAAGATGTAGAATCGGCAATGCGAAAAGTAAAGACGCAGTATACTGTGCAAATGGGTGACTTCAATGCCAAGGTAGGGAAAAGGCAGGCAGGAGACCAGGCAGTAGGTGACTATGGCATTGGTTCTAGGAATAGCAGGGGGGAGTTAGTAGTTGAGTTTGCAGAGCGCAATAACTTAAGAATAATGAATACCTTCTTCAGCAAACGGAAGAACCGGAAATGGACATGGAAAAGTCCGAACGGGGAGACTAAAAATGAAATCGACTTCATAATGTGCTCAACCCCCGCCATTATGCAAGATGTAGAGGTAATCGGGAAATTGCGATGCAGTGACCACAGGATGGTGAGGTCCCGAATTAGCCTAAATCTGAAGAGGGAACGCAACAGATTAGTAAGAAAGAAACCCATCAATGAATTAGCGGTGAGGGGGAGAGCAGAAGAGTTCAGGATCTCGCTACAGAATAGGTATTCAGCTCTAACCGAGGATGGCGACATTACCCTAGAAGCAAGGAACAATAATTTCAGAAGTATCATTACTGAGTGCGCGGTAGAAGTAGGCGGTAGGATAGTTAGAGAGGATACCGGAAAGCTGTCCCAGGAGACGAAAGATTTGATTAAGAAACGCCAGAGTATGAAAGCTTCCAATCCAACAGACTGGATCGAATTGGCCGAGATATCAAAGCTAATCAATAAGCGCAAGGTGGCCGATATAAGGAAGTATAACATGGAGAAAATTGAGCATGCTGTAAAGAACGGGGGAAGCCTTAAAGCGGTAAAAAAGAAATTGGGCATAGGCAAAAACCAGATGTATGCGATAAGGGACAAGGCGGGCAACGTCATCACGAATATGGATAAGATAGTCGAAGTAGCCGAGGAGTTCTATACAAATCTCTACAGTAGCCAAAGTAGTCAGGACCATAATGAGATTGGCGGTAGGGAAAAACAGTCAGACGTTCCACCAGTGACGAAGGACGAGGTCAAGAAAGCATTAAAAACTATGAATAGAGGGAAATCAGCTGGAGAGGATCAGATTTGCTGAAGGACGGGGGGGGGTATCTTGCTGGAAAAACTTGCCACCCTGTATACGCAGTGCCTGGTGTCATCGACGGTACCGAAACCATGGAAGAATGCAAACATTATCCTCATTCATAAGAAAGGGGACTCTAAGGACCTTAAAAATTACAGACCAATCAGCTTACTGTCTGTTACGTATAAGGTATTTACTAAGGTAATCGCTAATAGAATCAGGACAACCTTAAACGTCAATCAAGCAAAGGATCAAGCAGGGTTTCGGAAACGGTACTCTACTATCGATCATATCCATACTATTAATCAGGTGACAGAAAAATGCTCGGAATATAACCAGCCCTTATACATAGCATTCATTGATTACGAAAAAGCATTTGACTCAATTGAAACCTCGGCGGTGATGCGGGCATTGCGAAATCAGGGGGTAGACGAACCGTACATGAACTTGCTGGAAGATATATATAGTGGCTGCACAGCAACCATAGTTCTGCATAAAGAAAGTAACAAAATTTTCATAAAGAAAGGTTTTAGGCAAGGAGACACATCTCCCCAGTACTATTCACAGCTTGCTTAGAGGAAGTATTCAGAGACTTGGAATGGGAGCAGTTAGGGATAAGGGTAGATGTAGAATACCTCAGTAATCTGCGATTTTCTGATGACATTGCCTTGCTAAGCAACTCGGGGGATGAACTGCAAATAATGATTGGTGACCTAGACAGGAAAAGTAGAACGGTAGGCTTGAACATCAATATGCATAAGACTAAGGTAATGTTCAACAGCCTCGGGAAGGAACAGCAGTTTACATTATAGGTAGCGAAGTACTGGAAGTAGTAGGCGAATATGTCTACTTAGGACAGGTAGTAACCGCAGATCCGGATCGTGAAAAGGAAATTACAAGAAGAATAAGATTGGGATGGAGCGCATTTGGCAAGCACGCGCAGATTATGACTAGCAGCTTACCGGTATCGCTAAAGAGGAAAGTATATAACAGTTGCATCTTACCTGTACTCACCTATGGCGCTGAAACGTGGAGGCTAGCCAAGAGAGTTCTACCTTAGTTGAGGACAACCCAGGTAGGAGTAATGGTAGGAGTAACATTAATAGACAGGAAGCGTGCAGAGTGGGCCAGAGAAATAACTCAAGTTACCGACATTCTAGTGGAAATTAAGAAGAAATGGACATGGGCAGGACATGTAGTGCGAAGAGAGGATAACCGATGGTCGCTTAGGGTAACAAACTGGATTCCAAGGGAAGGAAAGCGCAGCAGGGGGCGGCAGAAAGTTAGGTGGGCGGATGAGATCAAGAAGTTCGCAGGGGTCAAGTGGATGCAGCTAGCACAGAGCCGGGTTAAGTGGAGAAATATGGGAGAGGCCTTCGCCCTGCAGTGGGTATAGTCAGGCTGATGATGATGCTGATGATGGTTACGAAATACTCGACCATCGCACTACTAGCACTTTAAGCAAACTTTATTTTTGCTGTTCCTGTAATGACTTGGTTAATAATTCGAAAGCGGTTGTTTTTCGAGTAATTTTCTGCACGTAAGTTTCGACGTATTGAAATTGTCAAATAATTTAAAAAATTCGGTGCAATTCTTTCAGAGTACATGCTATGAGACTCTCGCACAAATCACGTCATAATGAACTTAGCTCGCATTGTAGGATTAATTTAAAGGAATCGAGGCTTATTTCCGGTTAGCACAATTTCTCATTCATACATGGGGAAAACCACCAATAAGCGCTAGAAAACAGGTAGTAATCTGGATAATTCGAAGTTATCAACCAGACAGCTCAACAGATATCTTGCTCAAGAAATTGAGACTAATTTACATGAAAAACTTGTATAACTGTCACTTTTGCAAGATGTTAAGGAACGAAAAGAAACAAAGCGTTAATCTGATCACTAATCTGGCAAACTTGCGAACGAATAAGTCAATTAACAGCGCTAGGCATACAGAGCAGTGCCGCGCAATCGAACTAATTATGGCTACCATATGCTACGACAGATAATACCAAGTATGCTCAAATATTTTTACCAAAACACTGTAGACTTCATTTCGATTTTGAATGCTGATTTAAGCTAATTATTGCTTCAGCAAACATTTCCTTAACTGCACAAAGATATGTGCACCAAAGTTCTTGCTGTGCTTTTTGGTGTACTGTGAAAGTACGCATGCTTCATTCTAGGCACTCTTTTTTTCTGCATGATGCCTTGAAATTTTAAACAAATTGAATGGGACTCTATGCTGCTTCTGTGTATTTCATGAAAGTTTTTCTTTCAATTTTATTTCAGACAACAAAAAAAGAAGGTTGTCCGAGGTGACAATGGCAAAAGGCATACACTGCCTGACAAGGCCACGCCACCCGGATGACAGGCTACAAAAATCAGAAGAACCATGATGTAACACAGTTCACTTCTACCATAAATAATGAAAGGACAGATCTACAAGCATTTGGGTTATGCTAAATAATAAACGTAGTATAACCACGGTTCAAGTATAAAATATAAACATATTTCATTCCAGTTTTTTTATTTGGTGATTTCAATTTTCCTGATATCGACTGGTCGTGCACTAGTATTGCGAATAACGGGACATCAGAGTCATCAAATTTTGCAGAGCTTTGTGCTAATTGTTTCATTATTTCAGGTGATTACTGAACCAACGAGAGTTACATCATCTACTTCCAACTTGTTGGATTTGTTATTAACCACCGTTCCAGAATTTGTTTCGGGTGTTAGTTATATGCCTAGAATAAGTGACCATTTACTGTTGCACATTACATTGAACTTACCAGTGCCTACATCGCGTAACAAAACTAAAACTGTCTACATTTACTCTGGGGCAAATTTCACAGCGTTCAATCAGGCTCTAGAACTTTTTCTGGACCACTTGATTCATAGATTTGAAGAGCGATCGGTAAATGAGAATTGGGTGCTTCATGAGTTAATTACATTCCTCTTAAAACCATTTTGACCAACCGACACGCACCGTGGTACAACCAGACACTAAAACGCCAACAAAAAGAGAAGGCTATTTTCCAAAATGAAACAGTCAAAAACACATGAGCTGTGCTCAACGCTAAAAGTAACTGTTAGAGCTTATAAAAATGCCTTGAAAGAAGCGAAACAAATTTTTTTTAATTTCACACTGCCATCGCTTCTGTTAAATAATCTAAAAAATTTTTGGACCATTATACACGAGCCAGGCCAGTCAGCAATATCGCTTGTTGATTCTAAGTCTAATCCCATTCCTGTGAGCAACTGCGCTAACGTTCTGAATCAGACCTTTGCTGAAGCGTTTTCACGCGACCGTAGTTCCCCTGTTTGCAAAAGTTCTTCTGAATTTCCAATGGATCCCATTAGATTTGACTATGATGGGTTATTTAGTATAATTGAGCGTTTGAAACTGTCTTCTTCTTGTGGGCCCGATTACATCAATACCAAAGTACTAAAAAACACTAAAACTTATTCTGCGATTATATTGTCTAAGATATTCGAACAGTCACTACAACATGGGATTTTGCCAGACGACTGGAAAGTAGGCAGCGTAGTTCCACTCCATAAATCAGGCGATAAGCATGCGGCTAACAACTATCGACCAATATCTCTAACTTCTGCATCTTGCAAAATCATGGAACACGTCATTTTTTCACACCTAGCCACCTTTTTAGAATCTTCGTCATTTTTTTTCGCCTCTTAAACATGGTTTTAGAAAACATTTTTCATGTGAAACACAGTTAGTGGCATTCATAAATGATATACATTCTTCCCTTGACAGAGGGTATGAAATTGACTGCATATGTTTAGATTTTTGTCGAGCTTTCGATAAAGTATCTCACAGGCTACTTCTTTATAAATTGAGCATGCTTAATATTGACAACTTGCTAAAATGGATTGAATATTTATTAACTAATCGCTCGCAGTTTGTTCGCGCTAATGGCTACCTCTCCTCGTCAGTCCTTGTAACTTCAGGTGTCCCGCAAGGATCTGTGCTTGGCCCTCTTTTATTTCTGATTTACATAAACGACCTGCTTAACAACATTAAGTCAACAGTTAGACTTTTTGCCGATGATTGTGTCATATATCGCTCAGTAAAAACTACTAATGATATAAGTGTGCTTCAAGCTGACCTGGATGCTGTTTCTGACTGGTGTTTTGCATGGAATGTGACACTTAACACGACTAAATGCAAATAAATGCGGTTTTCTCATTTCTTGTCTTATTTCATATAACCTTAAAGGGGCATCAGTAAAATCATATAAATACCTTGGCGTCGCATCAAACCTAACTTGGAATGAGCACATAATTTCCATTATCACAAACTATATTAAACGTAATTTTTCTATGGCAACCACTTCTTTATCAATCCCTCGTTCGTTCAAAACTGGAGTATGCTGCGTCGGTGTGGGACCCCCGCACAGATTTATTAACTAATACTCTAGAGTCCCTTAAAAAGCGCGCTGCACGTTTCATTCTCGGCGACTATGGGCGTTTATCAAGTGTAGCACACATTGTCATTGGAACCTTTGTCGCGACGCAGAAAAATCTCCCGCTTGTGCCTTTTCTTTAATATGTATCACAATAATCTAACCCTGAGAAGTTCACTTATAACATCACCGGCATACGTCTCATCGCGCATCGATAACTCTTGTAAAGTAGGAATACCTCATTTTCGAACTGCATCTTATCAATATTCATTTTTACCCAAAACAGCAACGGAGTGGAACTGCCTGCCTGAAACGCTGGTGCTTGCTGACAATGTCGATGAATTTAAAAGAAAGCTGTGTGCACTGTGCAGCAACGATTGATAGTAATATTTATTTTAGTTCCATAGTTTTATAGGTTAAGTTGGGCACTTTGGCCTTCCAGCGATCATGTTGCGCGTTGTACGCGACTTCTTATCTGCTTCCCTTTTCTTTATCGAGTGTTGCTGTTTGTATGCGATATCGTGAGCGTCATTGTTGTCTTTTTTTCACCCTATCCTGTATTTATACATTCAATAATTTGCAACCTGTATAATTTGTTTTGTTTGCTGTTATTATTTTATTGTGTGAATTCTGCATTGTAAACATCATTTGCCTTCATAACCTACAATGCCATGTACCCATGTTCTTTCCTCCCCTCCTTTTTTTTTTTTTTGCCAAGTCCCACTCCCCTCTATAATGCCCACCGGGCCAAGAGGGTAACTGAAATAAATAAATAAATAAATTATATTTTTATATTTGCAATTAGAGGGAGTTGTGTATGTAATGTGCATGATAATAGGGTGCTGAAGGAATTTGCCATCGTAACATCTGAAGACCATAATTTATCCATGCACCAGGTATTTCCATTCGCTGTTTTCGAAGGTCATATGTGCTTATCTTAGTGTGGTATGTATTTTCGAAGGCTATTTTATCTAACTTGTACTGGCGGAATATTTCGTGCCTCTACCTGACTTATTTCTATATAAGACTTAAATACCGGCAGCTTAAAAAAGTTCCCGACAGCCCGCAATGCTCGCTTTTGTGTAGCAAAAAGAGGGCTTATATTTGCTTGACGCGTTGTTAACCATACAAGAGAAGCTTAAATGGGGGAGTATTTGTCGCTTTGTGGACACTGGGAGATAGTATCTCCCAACTGTAATGCCAAACAATGGCGCTGTGGTTATGATGATAAATAAATAAATTAATAAATAAACAGGAAGATGCCAACTGCTCGACAAAGATCACTACGAAGCTGATCTACACGCAAGTCCCAAGATACGTTTTCATGAAATGCAACACGAAGAAAACAAATTTGTGAGCATTGATTTAGCTGAGTGCTTTCAAAGTTTAGGTTCAGGTTGTCAGGAGCTTTTACACCTTTTGCCCTAAACAGAATGTATTTTGTCTAACTAGCAGTTAGTAGCATCCTCCTTGATTACAGCCGTGTACTCGCCTGCCAACCAAGAGTTCGCCTTTCTTTCAAGCGTGTAGGGGTCAATACCTGAGAAAAAAAAAACATTGGTGTCATCAGCGTGCGAACCTTTCATTGTTTTTACGTGTGAAACTGCAGAATTTACGACGGTAAATTGTTCTCTTCCGGTTAAATAGGTTTCAATTAAAGTCAATGGTAATGACACACAGGTTAATGATTTACTGAATACTTTCTTCATAGAGGATCTGTATAGACACGTGTTTTGTATGTTTTGTTGCTGTCTGTGTGAGCTTGTGAAGTTGATCATCGGCAGCTTTTTTTGCGCATCTCCTCGTGATAAAGCATGAAATAAATTATCTACCACTGCAGTAAACTACTGCGGTTTCTATGTTAATGAGTAAATTTGTAAGTTAGTCTGAAGAAAGGTAAAGCCCGATACCTGTCACACCTGAACGAAGCCGTAAAAAAATGGAGGAAGGAGGGATTGAAAGAAGAGCTGCCATAGTGGAGGGGCAGCCAGCTAAATTTAGCGGCCGCTCATGGAACTCATATTTCTGTGCAGGTAATAGGTGTGGTCGAAGCCCCTTTCTCCCGGAATCCTTTGGGCAACAAGAACGGCGTTCGTATGGAGGCTCCCTAGGCTACCTTGTGCTGTGTCATTGCACGTCAAAGAACCCCGTCGAGATTTCCCTCCACTTTCATCGGACATAAAACCATCCTCCGCACCACAGCAGCTAGAGCGTAGGTGACTGCCGTCTCCAGTCCTCCTCGCCACGGCGCTGCGTTCTAACGGAAAAATATTCGCTCAAGTAACCTGAGCAGAAATATTGCGGTATTAATGCCGTACATGCACGTTACAAGCAAGATGCCCCAAGACTGCATCTTGAATTCCTTATCGGCAGAATCATACAACACATGATTTTCTTTGAGAGTAGTGGTATCGCAGTTTTCCGTTAAAAGCAATTTGCTGGGCGACACACTGTCAAAAGCAACGTTCTCAGGACAGCAAAGTAAAGCAAACCATAGACTCAAAAAAAAGAAAAACGTTGGCCCAAGATTTCACCGATAAGCAACGCCCAAGCTTTGGAAAATGGGACTCTCGGTGCGGTAACAATAGCACCGCATACCGGCCCAGCAACAAGTCTAGTTGAATGGGCGTAAAATGGCCTTACCCTTTCATGGATCACTGCCTTGTCGTGGCGGAGGGGCTTGCGAAACTCGATGAAGTCGCGAGCTCTGCTGTGTAGGGCTACCCAAGATAGGCAGGTCACGGCAGAGAGTTCTGACAAAATGTGATTCCCTGGAGAAGGTAATGGCAACCCACTCCAGTATTTCCTGCCAAGAAAACCCTATGGCCAGTCACAATACCATTAATGATATGGCGCCGGAAGATGAGCCGCCCAGGTTGGAAGGCGTCCCACATGTTACTGGGGATGAACAAAGGGCGATTCCTAGTAGCTCCAGGACGAATGAAGCGGCTGGGCTAAAGCCAAAAGGACGCTCAGTTGTGGATGTGTCGGGAAGCGACCGGAAAGTCCGATGTTGCAAGGAGATGTATCACATAGCAACATGGAATGTAAGATCTATGACGCAAGGTAAGCTGGATATCGTCAAGCGAGAAATGGACAGATTGAACATTGATATCTTGGGTATCAGCGAGCTCAAGTGGACCGGAATGGGAGAATTTAACTCCGGCGACCATTATGTCTTTTATTGTGGGCACGAATCCAAGAGAAGGAATGGGGTCGCTCTCATAGTAAACAGAAGAATGGGCAAAGCAGTGCTAGGGTACAACCCCAAAAACGACCGAATGATTTCACTTCGGATCCAAGGTCACCCTTTCAACATAACAGTTATCCAAGTCTATGCACCGACCACTACTGCTGAAGAAGCTGACGTTGAGAGATTTTATGCGGACCTACAATGCCTTTTAGACCGCACCCCATCATCAGACGTCGTTTTTCTCATAGGAGACTGGAATGCTAAGGTAGGGAGTGAAGAAATATCCGGAATTACAGGCAAGTTCGGTCTTGGTGAGCCAAATGAAGCTGGGCAGAGGCTAGTAGAGTTTTGTCAAGAAAACAACCTGACCATAGCGAATACTCATTTTCAACAGCACAAGAGGCGCCTGTACACATGGACTTCACCGGACGGTCTGTACAGGAATCAGATCGATTATATTATTTGCCGGCAGAGATGGAGAAGCGCTATACAAGCAATAAAAACAAGGCCTGGGGCCGATTGTGGCACCGATCATCAGCTTCTTGTTGCCAAGATTAAGCTTCGATTGAGGAAAACGCAGAAAACTAGAAGGCCTTTCAGGTATAATCTGGATCAAGTTCCATTAGAATATGCTGTGGAAGTAAGGAATCGATTTCAAGAATTAGATCTAGAAGACAAAGAGCCCGAAGAGATGTGGACTGATGTTCGTGATATAATACAAGAAGTTGCTACTAAGGTAGTTCCAAAGCAAAAGAAGTGCAAGAAAGCAATCTGGTTATCTGAAGAGGCTTTGCAAACAGCTGAGGAAAGGAGGATGGCAAAAGTTATGGGGGTAAGAGAAAGATACAAGGTTCTCAATGCGAATTTTCAGAAAATAGCAAGGAGAGATAAGAATGCCTTCCTGAACATACAGTGCCAAGCAGTTGAGGACAACAGCCAATTAAGGAACACAAGAGCTCTGTATAAGACAATCAAAGATATCAAAGGAAGCTTCTGTGCTAAGCTGGGCGTGATAAAGGACAAACGAGGCAAGGACCTCACTGAAGCCGGAGAGGTAAAGAAGAGGTGGCAGGAATACACTGAAGAACTGTACAAGAAGGACCCGAATGTGCAAACCCAACATAAGACGGTTGTGGTCACTGATCTCGAGCCGGGCATCCTGAAGAGTGAAGTTGAATGGGCCTTAGCCAGCCTTGCTAAGAACAAAGCCAGCGGAATTGATGGCATTCCAGCTGAGTTCCTTCAAAACCTCAACCATGACGCTGTTAACATTCTGCATACATTATGTCAGAAGATTTGGACAACCCTGCAGTGGCCACAGGATTGGAGGAGGTCAGTTTACATCCCCATTCCAAAGAAAGGCAGTGCCAAAGATTGTTCCAACTACCGCACGATCGCGCTTATTTCGCATGCTAGCAAGGTGATGTTGAAAATCCTCCAAGGTAGGCTGCAGCAGTATGCGGATCGGGAGCTTCCGGACGTGCAAGCTGGGTTTCGCAAGGGCAGAGGAACTAGAGACCAAGTTGCCAACCTTCGCTGGATCATGGAAAAAGCAAGAGAGTTCCAGAAACCCATCTACTTCTGCTTTATTGATTATGCGAAAGCGTTTGACTGCGTAGATCACAGCAGATTGTGGCAAGCTCTCCAAGAGATGGGAGTTCCAATTCACCTCATCTGTCTCCTCAGGAACCTGTATGAAGGGCAAGAGGCCACAGTAAGAACTGGGCATGGTCTTACTGATTGGTTTCCGATTGAGAAAGGAGTGAGGCAAGGCTGCATACTGTCGCCCTGCCTATTTAACCTATATGCAGAGTGCATCATGAGGAAAGCCGGTCTGGACGAGTCTTCAGCTGGAGTGAAGATTGCTGGAAAATGTATCAACAACCTTAGATATGCGGATGATACCACTTTAATGGCAGAAAGTGAAGCGGAACTCAACAGACTTCTGATGCGCGTACAAGAAGAGAGTGAGAAGTTTGGGCTTAAATTGAACATTAAAAAGACAAAGATCATGGCGTCTTGCCCTATCAAGTCCTGGAGCATCAAGGGACAAGAAGTGGAAGCTGTGACAGATTTTCTCTTCTTGGGCTCCAAGATTACCTCGGAAGGAGACTGCAGCCATGAAATTAGGAGACGCCTGCTTCTGGGAAAGAGAGCAATGGTTAGCCTTGACCGCCTAGTAAAGAGCAGAGACATTAGTCTGCCAACCAAGATCCGTATAACTCGTGCTATGGTCTTTCCAGTTGTGATGTATGAATGCGAGAGTTGGACTGTGAAAAAGGCTGACCGCCGAAGAATTGACGCGTTTGAATTGCGGTGCTGGCGAAGACTCTTGAGAGTTCCTTGGACTGCCAGAAGATCAAATCAGTCAATATTGTCGACCATAAACCCTGACTGCTCATTGGAGGGTCAAATTCTAAAGCTCAGCTACTTTGGTCATCTGATGAGAAGAGAGGAGTCGCTGGAGAAAGATTTGATGTTGGGAACAGTTGAGGGTCGCCGGAGAAGGGGTAGGCAGCAAACGCGATGGTTAGATGGCATCCTCGAGGCACTGCAGATGAAGTTATGTGATGTTAGGAAGATAGTGAGAGACCGGAAAACGTGGCGTGACATGGTCAATAGGGTCACGAAGAGTCGGACACGACTGAACGACTGAACTGAAAATGGCCTTAACTCATGTGAGCAGTACATCTAAAATATCAAGAAATGCGCACTAGTAGGCGGGGTAAATTTGTGCTATGGCAATGAAGATTGGAAGGAACGCACTAGTAATCAATTGCTTTAATCGTCACGTTCCTGTGGCAGTAATTAACCAGAGTAACACTTATTTTCAGTAACGAGAAAGCCGGCAGTAGTAGTAACTCGAATAAAATTTCGGTTGTGTCTTTGCTGTGAATTGTCTACTACTTTCGCTCTTCAGTTGAGCATTAGAAGGATGAAACAAGAACAGGTGAACACAACTAAAGGAAAAACTCGCCTTGTCGGTGCGAGAATTCATCTCAAGTCACAGCGTTTCCCAGACATCAACAATGGTAGGTGCGGTGGTGATATCAGCGGCACGCACAGTCTTTTGCACACAAAGCGGCTAAGTTCATAGCAGCGCTTTTTATCTTTTGTATGCTTTTTACACATCTCGGTCCCTTCTTCTTTTCGCCCATTTCTTTAATTCCCTCCCTGTTCATTTCCGCCCAAGGAGCAAGATAAGGTAGGAGCGCCCACTCTGGCGCGCTGCAATGCATTAAATCCCCTCTATCTTGGAAAGTAGCGAATATTTACCGCCGTTTCCCTGACGCTTTTCTCCTCGCTCTCCAAAGAGAGAGTGGGTTTTTCTGCCGTTGGCTGCCCTTCAGTGACCAACGTAATCAGCACGCGCAAAATGTTTTTATTTTCTCGCTGCCGCCATTAGACGTGGTGCCGTTTCCTGTGGCGCGAACAGTTTTGTGCGCGCAATGCCGTGCTGCTGCGCGTTTCAGTGTTCCATTCCATGAGGAAAACACTCCGTCCCCACGAAATGCATGACTGTGTCTGCATGAGTCGTTTGCCAAATTTAAGGCACCGAGATATTTTTCTCGCACTTGCTACTAAAATGGCGCATTATATTAACCGTATGAGGTTGTCAGAAATTTCATGTCCGCGGAGAATTAGGCGGCAGGCTGAGAACTAAGGTTAACCTGGAAGCGGCGTTAGCAAAGCCACGAGGTTCGTGCCTCTAATCCAAATTAATCACATCGATGTTCCCTCTTGTGTGTATGGCGTTCAATATTGTTGTTAAACACTACAAGTGTTCTGGTAGCTAAAAATCATACATTTGAAACATTTTGAGCAACGCGTATATGTTTCGGTGTTTGTGCATTTGCCTATTGTTTACCCAGCCACCACGTAGACTGCGGACATACAGATGCATTTTACGCTTGTCACATGTGTTGTTTTTTTTAGTAGTTTCTCAAGATGCTACTTGGGATTGTGTTCAAATGTGCGACAGTGCTTATCGCTACATTTCTTCTGTATTTGGAACTGTGTATTTTGTATGCGCCACATCTTACGACCTTTAAAAGAAAACCAGTATTGTGCGAATGAAATAAGACGCTATTTTTCCTGAGTCACTTTGCTTCTCAATTGATTTTCTTTCTTTTTTATATATTAAATGCAGTTTTAAACGGTTAACTATGTCGTCATTTTAGATATTTTCATTTCTACAATTATTGTTTTCAACCATCTGTCTTATAATCGCATCTGTGCTAACTTGTAATTGGTTCACTCAATAACTGGTGTCTCAAAACCAGATGAATGCATACGAAATGTTCAGGTGTACCATCTTCTGGGTTAATTTCTTTTTGTAGCTGCGTGTTCTAAGGCACCCTGATCTAGCTTCAAAAAGTAGGGCACTGCCTCTTGAGTTATCAAAGAAATCTTCCTTTCTGATCTGCATTTTCAACTTTCGGTATAATTCCACACTCTGTTTCTTTTCCATCGAATTTATCCAATTTTTACCTTCTGTGTTTTTCACCTGTTGCTTAATGCTCTTTATTTCTCCGTCCTTGTGACTAGCATACTTACTAGTTAGTTTCCTAGTTCTTTCCTCCATTGTGAGTCAACGCTTTTTAAGTACAGGTAATTAAATACTTTAGCTGCCCGTCTCTTACTGTCCAATTTATTCAGGCGTTCCTCATATAATATTTTACTCTCAGCTTCCCGTACTTCGAACGATGCCCAGCCCATATCTCCCTGTACCGCCTCGTTTGTGGTTTTGCCGTGGGCACCTAGTGCTAATCGTCCAACGGTTCTCTGATTTATTTCTAATGTCGACTGTACCTCTGATTTTAGGCACAAAACCGCGTTTCTGAAAGAAAGTCCGAACACCATACTTCCTTTCCAAGTACCACTCAAAACCTCATACATGTTGTATCCCCACAATGCCCTATGCTTCATTATCCGGGCATTTCTTCGCCCTTTGGCCTTAAGTGATTGCTCATGCTTTCCAATGTATGCCAATCCTTCGTTTACCCATACCCACAGATATTTATATTCAGCTACTCTAGGTATTTCATGGCCTTGTATTTTAAGACCCTGATCAGTTGAGCCATTGAAAATCACCAGACCAGTCTTAACCGCGCTAAAACTGAAGCCTAGAGCGTCCCGACCTTCGTGTCCGCAATACTTAACTAGAGTTTGCAATTCTTCCCGACTCTCAGGTAGCAGCACAATATCGTCTGCATACATCAAACCGGGGAGGCGCTGCTCTACCGCCTTCCACCTAATCTATATGACAGGTTAAAATCTAGGTTACTTGATAAATCGCAGCGCCATCTATCGGAATAGCCACCAAGCTTTCTTCGGTGTAGCAAAATATCGTACTTCCCAACAGCGGAGTCGGCGCTCCGTCTATCTTACTCCGTGTTCCCGCCGGCTGAAGCTCGGGTACTAACTGCCGCGGCTAGAAAAACCTAGCATAAACAAAAACCGATTATTAACGGAAGAAGAGGTAGTACGCGTGCGTATCACTCTAGGCTGTTCCATCAATATAGCGAACACGAGCGAGCACTCAATTTCGAGCATCAACCGAAAGTTCCCTAACGCTGTGTTTTGGGCACCCGTTTTTCCCTTCTCTTGAGAAGGGAAAAACTGAATACCCGTGCAATAAGCAGCCGTTAACAAGCCGATGACATTCTTTGTGTCTTGCAAAGAAGAATGAAATATTTCGGCGCAGTCACCTAAAATTAACGAAGGTATGGCCATCTGAAGTTTACGCATGTCCCACTTAGAGAAAACGATGCTATTAGTTTCTTGAAGACATAGCGCAAAAAAGACGGGGACAACACAGATGTAGACAGGACAGGCGCTACATCTGTGTTAGTTGTCCCCGTCTTTTTGCGCTATGTCTTCAAAAAACTGCTACCAACTAGCCCAAACCAAACATCTGATGTTATTAGATTGGTTATCTTTTTAGTGAAACAGTGCTACAACAATTTTTACTGAAAATTATCGTCACGCATGCTTTGGCTGGCGATAATAAATGTGAATGTGTTGATGAAAATGACAGCCATTGCTTGAAATGTGCAAATTTCGCGATAGCAAATGGGCTATAACATAATTGGTAATAAAAGCAACTTTCGCTTTATGTGACATTATTCCACAAAGTCCCTATTTTATAAGGATAAATGGTCGATTTTCTATATCGTCTGCATGATGGCAGCATCATACGAACGCAGCTACAAAAAGGAGCTCCCGCCGTCGACGTCACCCAAAGCAGCATGGACTCAATGCATCATTATGTGCTCAAGCAGTAGAGTATAGTAAATGTAGCACGAAACTAGTCCGTCTCTAGAAACAAAAAGTAGATCGAAAGTATTGCGGCCAGTGGTGCGCCTCTCTCACCCACATAAAAGTTACCAATTGTAATCGGGTTTGGAGGCCGACCCGATCAGGCGCCGAAATTCCGCTCACTTCTAACTGCCTTCATGTTTCAGTCAAAAATGCGACAAGCCCATGTTTTTCTCAACTGCTACATAAATTGGCCCATGATAAAACGGTCTATACTTACAGATTCTTCAGCAGTGCCGAGCCTCGTAACATTTTCTCCCCCAGCGCGGCCAGTTTGTTGTGGCTCAAATCCCTGCAAACCATATTCAGACGATAAGTTTTACCTCACTTGATGCCAGTATATACTAACATCTCGAAAGTGATCATTTACCACACTGTGGTGCACGCTCAATCTCACTGCAGCCCACACGCATGCTTACTTGAGGGAAGGTCGAGCAGAGAACAGAGTCAAGCCTCAATTCTTTTCCGCAAACGCCACCCTTTTGTTCAGTTTGTGAGCATTGTTTATTCGAAGCTTATCCCGCATTATCCGAAGGCGTTATAGCAGGGGGGTTACAGAAAGAACACATCGTCATTCACAGAGCACAAAGTCGACTCCATACAGTTTTGACAAACATGAACCTGCCCTACATTATAAAGAATATTCATTCTTGGGCTATAAATGCACCGCGCTGCTTTTTTCAGCGGTACGAAAGTGCAAGTGGATGGAACTCATTTTTTTCGACACCACAAATTTCGGACGGACGTCCGGCAAAGGTCTGATTACGTAGCGTCTTTGCCAAAAGTAACCAGGCTGCATGTTTTGCTGCTCGCTTGTATTCTAAAGCCAACATGGCTTCGCGGAGGATCACAACTTGTTAATAAGTGAGGGCAGGAGTTCTCCTTTACTTTGCACATATTTACAGTTTCAGAAGTGGTACGAATCCTTCACTACCTGACCTAGAAGCGAAACCCGCAGCCTGGTTACTTTTGGCAAAGACGTCCCTTGACGGTGCTAACGTCGGACATATTCCACTCTATGTCCTGAAGATGTTCGTTCATGAACCAGCATTTTCAATCTGACATCCTACGGACGTCATGCGTAGGGCCGACCTTACAACCAAGCATTTCACCTGCAAATTGCTGTTTCCCAAGTGTTGTGTGGCTGCGGCTCCGCTGTCGGCCACCACTAAAAAACAAATAACGTCCACCCTTGCAGGCTTTGCAGCAACACAGCAAAAATGCACTTCCATTTGAGAGTCTGCCTCTCAAGTCAGAGGCCGCCGTGCTTGGTACCGACGACGACGAAGCGGTTGTTGGCTCGAGAGGCGCGCTGGTGCTGTCATCGGAGCTGGAAGCAAACCTGACTCTCGGGTCTTACCTTCACGGCTCCCTGTGGCTTGAGTCGTGACAATATTAAAGGCTGGGATACATGGATCATCTTTACGGCGGCGATTTCCACTCGACTCCCGGCGTTGGAGAAAGCGCCCGCTGCCGCCTATCTCGCCAGATATTTGACGCGTAAAGTGAAAACGCAAGCGACTGCTCCCGCGAACCAATAGCAGCGCACAAAGCTAGCATTTCCGGTTTGAGCTGTCATTGGCAAAATGATCGCCGAAGAGCTATACAATGGTCAACTATTCAGCATTGCATTATCGAGAAAATAAACGCTTCATGCTGACCTAAGTAGTGGACATCCCGGTGGCGAGAATCATGGCGTCGTTTTTGAGAATTTGGGGACGAAGCCAGTCGGCGGCGAGCGATAACACGGGCGGCGTCAGCTCGGGAGATGGCGTCACGAACGTAGGAACTGGCGTTAGCGGTGGGAGGCAGTACGCTTTTCAAACGGAAGGGGAGGGTCGCGGCCGTATAGAAGATAAAAGGGTGAGTAGCTCATTGTGTCGTTACGGGAGGAATTGTACACGAATGTTACAAACGGCAAATTAACATCTCAGTCACGGTGATCATCCGAGACATATTGACAGCATGTCCGTGAGCGTGCGGTTGAGGCGTTCGGTGAGGCCGTTCGTTTGTGGATGGTAAGCGGTGGTCAAATAGTGCTTAATGGAGCAGAACCGAAAAATTTCGTCGACTACTCGAGCAAGAAAGCAAAGGCCAGTGAGCAGCTGGCGTGGAGCACCATGGAGCAGGATGACGTCGTGGAGAAGAAACGCCAACACGTCAGTTGCACAGCTGGTTGGTATCGCTCGGGTGACAGCGTAGCGCGTAGTATATTCCGTGGCCACCGCAATCCATTTATTCCCCGACGCAGAAAGTGGGAAAGGCCCGAGGAGGTAGGTCAACCCGGGAAAACGGGTCTACTGGGATGTCGATCGGCTGCAGGGATCCAGCAGGCATAATCGACGGCTTCTTCCGTCGCTGACACCGGTCACAAGAAGCCACGTAACGACAAACAGAGCGATAGAGGCCTGGCCAAAAGAAGCGGCGGCGGACGCTATCGTACGTACGAGATACGCCACGATGGCCCGCAGTGGGCGCGTCGTGCAGCTGCTGAAGAACGATGGTACGCAGGTGTTCGGGGACTACGAGCAGAAGCTCGGCGCCATTTGGTCGCATATTCCGCCGGTATAAGGTGCCGTTGTGGAGCACAAACAAAGCAAGGGTAGCATCAACGTGATCGGTACTGAGGCAATTGATAATGGTGCAAAGCTTGGGATCTAAGCGCTGCTCATGGCGAATGTTTTAAAGGTCAGAGATGGCCAACACACATGTGTCATCGTCACGCTCGCTCGCAGGTGGCAGATCTACCGGGTTGCGGGACAGGCAATCGGCGTCAGCGTGCAGTCGGCCGGACTTGTGGACGACAGAAAAAGTGTATTCCTGAAGGCGGAGGGCCCAACGGCGCAGGCGACCAGTAGGGTCCTTCGGCGTAGAAAGCCAGCATAAAGCATGGTGGTCGGTGATGACGGAGAACGGGCGGCCAGACAACTAAGGGCGAAACTTTGTAATGGTCCACACGAGGGCTAAGCACTCACGTTCTGTGATCGAGTAATTCCGTTCCGCCGCAGAAAGGAGGCGACTGGCATAAGCAATGACGCGAGTGCGACCCGTCTGCTGCTGGGCGAGAATGGTACCAATATCGTGACCACTGGCGTCGGTGCGTACCTCCGTTAGTGCCGAGGGATTGAAGTGTGTCAGGACGGGCGGGTTGGTGAGGGCTGCAATGAGCGCAGAAAAGGCTTGGGATTATTCTTGGTCCAAGCAAAATGGAGCGTCGTTCTTCAGGAGATTGGTGAGTCGACAAGCCGTCTTCGCGAAGTTGGGTACAAACCGCCGAAAATAGGAGCAATGCCCAAGAAAATTACGTATGTCACTGGTACAACAGGGTGTAGGAAATGCACTCACAGCACGTATTTTGTCTGGGTCGGGTTGAACGCCACGGGCGTCGACCACGTGACCGAGCACCTTGAGTTCACGTCGGCCGAAGGTACACTTCTTCGAGTTCAGCTGAAGGCCAGCTCTTCGGAAGACGCCAAGAATGGCATCAAGGCGTTGGAGATGGCTCTCGAATTTAGAAGAAAATACAACGACTTCATCGAGATAGCAAAAAGCACGTCGTCTATTTCAAGCCGCGCAGGAGAATGCGCTCGAATGTTGCGGGCGCATTACACCAGCCGAAAGGCATCACCTTGAATTGATACAGGCCCTCAGGAGTGATGAAGGTGGTCTTCTCTCGGTCCCGTTCGTCGACTGCGATCTGCCAACAACCAGAACGAAGATCAATGGAAGAGAAATAGCTGGCACCGTGCAAGCAGTCTAGGGCATCATCTATCCTGGGGAGCGGGTAAACGTACTTCTTTGTAATTTTAGTGAGGTGTCGGTAATCAACGCAGAACCTCTAGGTATTGTCCTTCTTTTTAACAAGCACGACAGGCGACGCCCAGGGACTGCTAGAAGGCTCTATAATGTTTTTTGCTAACATCTTGTCTACTTCATTTTGTAAGGACGCGGGATCGAATCCCGGCCTCGGCGGCCGCTCCCGGCCTCGGAGGCGAAAAGCAAGGCGCCCGTGTGCTGTGCGATGTCAGTGCACGTTAAAGAACCCCAGGTGGTCGAAATTTCCGGAGTCCTCCACTACGGCGTCTCTCATAGCCTGAGTCGCTTTGGGACGTTAAACCCCACAAACCGACCAACCAACTTCATTTTGTATGACGCGACGTTCAGAAATGGCGACTCGATAAGGTCTTCTGCGAAGAAGGCTCGTACGTTCTGTAGCACGATCAGGGAGCAATTTAAGTGCAACCATTCCTGATATGCGTGCCTCCAGAGGTGGGGACGATGCAGGTCGTGTCTACACTATAGCAGTAGGGTTAGGTAAAAGAGCGGCCACTGTGACGTCAGACACTGGGGTCAGTTCGGCGAGAGTAATGCCCTCAGGAAGAACGTGCACAAAAAGGCCGAAGTTCGAGACTGGAATATAAGCATTGTATTTTTCTACATGCACTATGTTATGAGGGAGAGCGATTCTATCCTGCAGTGTCACGTTGGTTATGGGGCAAACGACGTAGTCGTCATCAGGAACGGAGGGGAAAGGCGACATGAGCACACACACTGCAGCTTCTGGTGGCAGGCGAGTAAATGTAGAGGAGCGCAGATGGAGCGTTGAAGTATCAGAAGCCGTTTGTCAGGACAGAGTGGCAGGTCTAGATGAAGCAGTCTAGAAGAACAGTCAATGAGTGCGGAATGTGTAGTTAAAAAAGTCGAGTCGTAATATAACGTCGTGAGGGCAACTGGTGAGGACTATGAATAGCACAGGGATGTGGCGGTCAGCAATGGTAATTTTCGCAGTACACATACCAATCACAGTAGCTATGTTGCCATTAGCAACACGAACGGTAGATGAGGAAGCGGGTGTGAGGACTTTGTTGAAGCGGTGACGGAGCGAAAAACTGAGGTCGGAAATGTGGGCGCCAGTGTCAATAAGGGCAGAAACTGAGACTCCGTCCACAGGAATGTCAATAAGGTTACGTATGGGTGCGAGGGTTAGTTCCGAGTTGACCGTGCGGGTCAGTAATGCAGCGTCACTCCCGGGCGCTGCACTCGCTAGTTTCCCCAATAGGTGCCGGCGTATGATGGGGAGGAGCTGCGACGAGGCACCGGTGAACGGGTTCGACGAGGCCGTGGAGATGGAGATCGGCGGGAGTGACAGACACTTGAGACGGCTTCAGTGTGAGGTTCATCTGGGTGAGGAGGGAAGTGTGCAGGTCCATCATATGCGGGGCGGAGCTCTTCAGGTTGGGCAGGGAAGCGTCGAGGTCCGTAATAGTACCGACGGTCAGCGTTGTAATAAGAACGAGGGGTGGGGAAGGTAGGACTGCGTCAAGAACGTGAAGTGTGGTCGGCTCGACAGCAAATAAAACAAATTGGCCTGTCGTCTGAGGTGCGCCACTCTGCAGGATTGCGACTAACGTAGCGACATGGAGGAGCTTGGCTAGTGTTTCCAGCAGCCACTACAGGAACAGGATGCGATGGTGACGAGGGTGGTACGGGGTTGGAGGAAAACCGACGTTGGCAAGTTCCTGGCGGAGAACAGCCTGTATCATGGCCATGGTGTCAGGCAGTGGAGATGGAAGTGGGGCAGGAGCTAAGGCCTTGAGTTCTCGCCTGACGATCCGAGTCATTGTTGTGGAATGAGAAGGCTGTTGCAGAGGAGCCAGATCATCGCAGAATGATGTAGCTGCCGTGTTCGGAAGGCACTCAGAGCGATGTACCAGGCGTCGTTGTTTAGCCTGCTCGAATCTTCGGCAGACTTGAAGCACCGACTCAACGGTAGAGCAATCCATGCAGAAGAGGATGTTCAACGCGTCATCTGCGATGCCCCTGAAGATGTGCCCTACCTTTTGACTTTCCAGCATGGAGCTGTTCACCTTGCGACACAACGCGAGCACGTCTTGAATGTATGCAAGGTAGGACTCCGTGATGGATTTGGCGCGAGACGAAAGTTCGGTTTTGGCTGCGACAGCCCATCCAATGAGCTTCCCGAACAAGTAGTGAAGCTTTTGCTTGAAAATTTCCCAGGTCACCAGCTCGTGCTCGTGATTTCGGAACCACGTGCGAGCGATTCCCGCCAAATAGAAAATGAGCTTCGCCAGCATGATAGTCGCGTCCCAGTGATTGTTTCTGCTGCAGCGCTCGTATTCATCCAGCCAATCGTCAACATCTGTCTTGTCTTCGCCATTAAAGATGGGGGGGTGGCGGATTTTTGTGAGGACGAGTGGCTGCGCCGATGTTGATGCGGTGGTAGAAGCTGGATCAGAGGTCATAGTGGGCGTTGTTGACGTTGTGATCCCAGGTAGGTGGCGGCCATTGCGCAAATCCAGCTTTTGGCTGCTTAAGCGGATTTATCTGTGCACAGGGGGATTTTTAGTCACCTCCACCAAGATGATACGCGGCAAGGTTAGTCCACGAAGGTTAGTCCAAGATGACACAGCACACAGAAGCACAGCAGCGTCAACCTTCTCCTAGCACCAACCGTTTCTACCACTTTGGCTTCTTCTGCGTCACTGCTGCTGATCGTTGTCTTCTTCAACGTCCAGCGACGCAAGGCATATATGGCACAATATAGATGAACTCTATAGCAATAATGAGAGGGTGGCAGGCATTGTAATTAAGCTTAATAAGCGGTATGAGCTAAAGACTGTACAGGCCTGCGCACCAACATGTAGTCATGATGACCATGCAGTTGAGATTCTACGAACATGTAGAAGCGGCAATGCGGAGAGGAAAGACGCAGTATACTGTACTAATGGGCGACTGCAATGCCAAGGTAGGAAAAAAGCCGGCAGGGACCAGGCAGTGGGTGACTATGGCATTGGTTCTAGAAATCGCAGGGGGGAGTTACTAGTTGAGTTTGCAGAGCGCAATAACATAAGAATCATGAATGCCTTCATGAGAAAATGGAAGAACCGGAAGTGGACATGGAAAAGTCCTAACGGGGAGACTAAAATGAAACTGACTTCATTCTCTGTTCTTACCTCCCCATTACGAAGGATGTAGAGGTAATTGGGAAAGCGCAATGCAGAGACCACAGAATGATAAAGTCTCGAATTAGTCTAAATCTGGTCCAGCAACGAATTAGCGTTGAGGGGGAGGGCAGAAGAATTCAGGATCTCGCTACAGAATAGATATTCAGCTCTAGCCGACGATGACGACATTAGCCTAGATGCTATCAACCATAATTTCAGAGATATCATTACTGAGTGCGCTGTAGAAGTAGGCGGTAGGATACACTTTTAATTTTAGTTCCACATAAATGCGACATGTTCCACATAAGCTCCAGATAAATCTCAAGTTCCAAATAATTTATCTAGGACTAGACGATATCAAGTTGCTCTATTGGAACAGTACACTTATGTCGCGTCTCTGTCTCTCTTTTTAACTGGAACGAGCTCGTATTAACTGGAACATACTCTATTGAAAAGAAACAGCCGCTTTTCCAACTTCGGCGCGTTCCACTTAAACATAAAGTGTTCGAAAGAAACTTTATGGTGTTCCAGATAAAACCCGGCACTGTCGAGAAAAAAACAGTTGATTCCATTCGAAAATGTCTTGTTATGCGTTTTCCTCCGAGCAATTGGCACCATTTGGAATTTGGACCAAACGCCAATTATTACCCACTGGTACAACTAAACGAGCAAACAGAAGTGGAAATTTTCAATTTTGAATTCAATTTATTTTCACAAAGCCTCTATGATTTGGAATACGTACGCTGTCGTTTTTCAACAGCTGGTTACTGCAGAGCACGAAATATGGCAACCGTTACAGAGCGCACTACATACATTTGATTGCTAGTTTGAAAATTTATTACTGGCTTGACTTCTAGAGCAAATATTACTGTTGTATTTTGCTAATTTGCGTAATATTTCGCAATAACCAGGGCTATAGCAAAGGAGATGAAAATATAAAGCTAGATTATGTTTTCTTTCTTTTTGTCTTGATTATTTTCACAAGCTTGTAGTTCCGTGCACTGCTGTCGTGTATGTCCCGTAGTCATGGGACTGCAGATTTTTATTACACAAATATTCTTTTCATTTTTTCTGGCTGTTTGCAACCGAACAAGGAACTTTGCTTTTGGAGAAGTCGCTTGAACAGCTGAATTTAAATACGTCTCTCGTTTTCCAATATTATTGCCAGACGACCCGAAATGCTGTGATGATTCGTTGCCGAAGAAGGCCAAGTAAATATACATGATCCAAAGAAAACTGAAGGAAGAGAACATTATGTACAGCCTTTGTCAAAAGTTTAGAGCCAATCTAATTCTGAGCCATACTGTGTGGCTCGTAATGCATGCCCAGGTTTCCGAACTTGCTGAAGGTATGAACATTTTTCGTCTAGGACATGCACGATTGTTATTGAAGTCATAATTAAAAGCAAACCCTCTGACACGTGCACTAGCGCAATGGCGTTAGAGCTGGAAAAGTGGTATTACTGCTTACCATTCTTGAATTTCCGCACTCTTTTTCACTGTGATTTTATATTTTAATATCTCCTATCTTGTTCTATGAACTTGTCCTGAGCTTGCGCTCATCAGATATGCGCCAAGTCAAATTCGAGGTGGCCAAGTTTTGGGGGGGCCCCCCAAATTGGAGGTCGCTATTAAATCGCTGATATCAAATTTAAGTTCCATTTTAGGTTAAATTCAGGCGAGGTCAGATTTCAGAATGTCGAGGCTGCAGATTCTGCATACATGGTCTGCTACACTCACGCAGTAATGAATGGCCGCAGCACTGGATGGGCGCCGCTCATTTCACTTCCTGGTGTCGCTATATATACGCACGAACAGTGTGCAGCCGTCTGCGGTCAGCTCCGAGCGCGCTGCCGGAGCTAGCCGCGGAGACAACGGCTACCTTTACGCTTCGCCTCGGAGTCGAACATTAATTTGTACTCCGGTTGAGGCACCCCGAGAGTTGTGTGCCCTCGATATCACAGATTTCTGTCCACATCGATGAAGACCGCGTGCGTGGCTGGAAACGGAGCCCTCCGTATTGGCGCCACACATTCTCTATTCTACAAGTTCCCGCCCACAACACTGTGTGGTTGACGCTGCAAGCACGCGCCAGCCACCTTGCCGAAGTGGGTGAGCTTTGCTCATTCTCCCTAAGTCGACTGCCTACCACAGACAGCCAGAACGCGCGCTTTGTTCGATGGCGACGAGCCTAGTCGAAGATTGCAAGATAGCGAAACTTTACATGCAGTAGCAGCAGCACACGGCGTCTGCGCGCAACGAAAGCGCTTCAAAGCCAAGGGCTCGTTTCTCGATGACCACGAATCAGAGCGCCTTATCAGCCATACGACTTTGTTTTGTTGTACTCCCCTGCGCGCTTGCTTTCCTCCCCACATAAACCAGACGAAAGCTCACCGATTTCTCCAGTTAAAGTGGGCTATGACGACTCCTGCAGCCCAGAAGGCCACGGATAATTGGTGTCAGAAGCGAGTCAAGCAACGTTTGTGCCGCCACGACACCCTGCAGACGGCCTATAGGGGAGAAAACCTGGGCCAGGGGGCGCTGCGCCGCTCTGTGCGTCAGCGCCCTCCATGGAGATCCCGTCAAAACCTACGCGCAGTGCGGCCGCGTCGTCTGCTCCCCGCCGCATAGAAAAGCATGCTGTCGTCTGCTCCGCGCTGCTCTCCAGCACGTGTTTGCGCGCGCGCGCTCGGTTGTTTCTCTCCTCCTCCGGTCGCATTCTGGCCGCCGTCGCGCTCCAACAAAGGGGGCAAGAAAAAAAAACTGGAATGAAAAAGTGACGGCGCGCTTTTTCGCAAAACTCGTGAAAGTGTTTTTCTCTCTTTCGTGTTGAAACGATGGTTGTCGTTTTTTTTTTTTTAGGTATCTCGTACCGGCCCGTATCTCGCACCTCTGTTTGTAACTGGCGGTGCCGCAGCAGCCATCGCAGAACCAAGTCGGCCTCAGATATATGTCATTAATGCCATCACTCGGCGCTTATAAAGGGAAAACACATACGTTAATCGTCCTATCTTCATATGCAATCCTGCTTCGGGAGCTCAAAACTGCGCATTCGCTAGAGGAGATAACTGAACTAGCGATTGCACAGTGTAGCTGTGGAATTAAGAAGACAAAGGTTTACTTGGAGAGATGTCCACGCCTGCATGAAAAGTCGTCAGGCATTTCCTCGCTCTTCGTCTCACGGAGAGAGGAAACTGCCGAAAGAATGGCATGCCTCGGCTTTTTGTCAGTGATCCAGGTCGTTAAGAAATCTCTCATCATTAAAGGTAGATAAGTGATTGATTTCCGATGGCAGCGCCACAGCAGCGAACTCCCCCTGACCGCTGTCAGCAGGAACCAAAGGGTAAGGCGCATGCTTTGTGCCTTTGTAGGGAACGCGTCCTAAACGCGCCGAAAGCAGGCACCACGGCGCTGACAGCATCGCCTAACACGTCTGTCCCCAAAGAGTTGAATAGGCCCCTTTCAAGTGAGCAGTCACAAATGGAAAGGAAGCTCCCCAACCAGCGCCCGGAGCACTGGTCGCTGTGTACACGCGTATCAATTCTCAACGAGAAGGCTGGACCCTTCATTCTCTGAACAACATGGAAGAGACATCAAGAGGTGCTGCCTCAAGTCCTTCAAAATACCTGTCGCTTGCCTCTGCCTTCGAGTACCGAATTCGCGTTCATGTTTTTTTTTTTTTTTTGTCTGAGCCTGCCAGCAAGCGCTCTTTGAAAACAATGTCCGCGGCGATCAATTAATCATAATTTCTCACTTTCGAAAGCACCGATAAAAAGCGTGCCTCCAGCCAGCCTCTATGTCAGCCGGGGCACAGAAAAAAGCAAAAGTAAGAAACACCATTGGCAAAGAGCGTCGGCTTTGCGCGCACAGACGCACGACCATCCCCCCTCGTCCTCACTCTCCTTCTCCCGCTCCGCGTGCACGTGCGGCTGCCTGTAGCACGCGCTCCCGAGCGAGCGGGCTGCGCAGACTCCGTAGACAGCCGCGCGCTGCGCGGGCGCGGATGCGCGTAGGTTTTGTAGTTCCTCTCCGCTCCGCTGGAAACCGAGCGCTGGCGTCGCGGAGCAAACTCCAGCTTTGGTTCCCTATATAGGCAAGTGCTTGAAATCGTGACGGCTCGTCACAGATATTCTCCCTAACTCGCTCAAGCCACCAAATTCATGACACGAATGCCTCACCGGACGCGTGAAACTAACTGCGCAGTATAAACCGTCTACTTGTTCCCTGCCTACACGCGGTTCTCTCCGATCGCAAAAGTTGCCGCATGCAAGCCAAAACGCAGTTCGTGTTGAACACGTAGCGCTACGCTAAGGGGCAGTCACAAATCGTCAGTCGATATCGGTTGGCAGACCGTGAGCACATTTTCTGTGCTGTATGTTACGCCCTTAGCGTCGCTACCGAGACGTTCTAGTCGGTTCAGTACGCTAGGTACACACGGCCAGCGAACACGACACAAGACAAAGGTCGAGCACACTTCCTTTTTCTTTCCTCTGTTTGAGAACACGTCCGTAACACTTCCCCCTCCGGGCGAGTCAATCGTCAGCACGAGGTTTCAGACGCGCGACGTGGGCAAGCTCAGTTCGTGAAGAACGTCGGCCACTTTTGGTAAGGCGCGCAATCCGATAGGTGAGGTCACTAATTGCCTCGAGGATAACATAGGGACCGATATAGTGCGCGAGCAGTTTCTGACTTAAGCCACGCTTCCTTAGTGGGCGCCAAAGCCAGACCATCTCGCCAAGGAGGTAGGTGACGTGGCGATGGTGGTCGTCGTAGCGGGATTTCGAGCGCTTTTGTGAGGCGAGAGTTCTCAGGCGGGCTATCCGTCGGGCTTCTTCAGCCCGGCAGAAGATCTCAGCAATCCCAGGATCGTCGTCAGTGGAGAACGGGAGGATGGTGTCGAGGATGTGTCGAGGAGACCGGGCATAGAGGAGAAAGAATGGACTGTAACTTGTTGTTTCCTGTTGGGCGGTACTGCATGCGTATGTTATAAAAGGTAGCACAGAGTCCCAGTCCTTGTGGTCGGCGGCGACGTACATAGAAAGCATGTTGGTGAGTGTTCGGTTGGTTCGCTCGGTCAACCCATTTGTTTGCGGATGATACGGGGCAGAATGTCGGAAATGCGTTTGGCACAAATAAAGGAGTTCTTCGACAACATCAGCGGTGAACTGACGCCCTCGGTCGCTGATCAACACTCGGGGAGGCCCATGGCGCAGTATAACAAAGTGCAGCAGGAAGAGGGAGACTTGCTGTGCAGTAGCCGATGAGAAGGGCTGCCGTCTCACAGTAACGAGTGTGGTAATCAGTGCAGATGACGATCCAGCGGTTACAAGAATGAGACTTGGGAAAGACACTGTATTTGCCCTTGTCGCTCTATGGTGATTGTCAGCGGCACGCTGATCTCAGGCTACAGTGCCACCACGTCGTCGAGATCGGAGCTCTTGGGCGCGCGTCGGCGTTCATGCCATCGCAGTGCCCTGCTGTCCTTGCCGACCAATAGCCGCCGCCGTTTTCTCTTGTTCCCGCCCACAGCCGCGGCTGCTACTGCTCCCGTGGCGTTGATTTTGATCTCTGCTTCAAGCTTTTTTCTGTCGCCATGAATTCGAGAAACGAGTGCTTAAGGATAATAGCATAAGATTCGGCACTTCACGAGTGTGCGTGATGTTTTCCCAGTAATGCACCTCGGCGGCTGTTTACTAGTTGTGTACGAACAGATATCGCTGTTTCCTAAAATGTAAACTGAGCTCCCCCTTAAAAAATGGACATTGAGGGGCAATTAACTATTGAGAATATATAAACACTATAAATTCTTAAAGGCAATTCAGTAATCTCTATAAAAGTCAATATGTTATTTATTCATATGTAGGATTAGAACGTTAATTGACATAGAAACTCAAGCAACACAAAATCAATTAACAGTCGATTTCTCCTTAGCCAATAAAATATTAACATTATTGATTGATACGATGAATAAAAAGTTAATTGGCTGCAACGTAATTAAACCTCAATAATTAGGAATTCAATTTATAATCAATTCCTCACTGGGTGAATAAAAAGTAAATATGTCCTTGATTCATATATGACCAACATAAAGTTAATTGACTAAAATTCAATCAAAAATTAAACATTATAAACCGAATTTATTGCAGATCATTAAACAGTAAATATATTCCTGACTGATATGATCAAACATAAAGTTAATTGACTACAATTTAATTAAAACTCAAGCAACAAAAAGCTAATTTCTCACCAATCATTAAACAGTTTATTCTTGACTGATCCGCGTAACAGAAAGTTAATTGAATACAAATTAATGAAAACTCCGACAAAAAAAAAATCAATTTCTCATGAATCCACTAGAAAGGTTGTACGTTCTTCACTGATATGGCCTAATATAAAGCTAATTAAATACACTTAAAGGGTCCTGATAGCTAACATTTGAACACAAAATCACTGAATTTCACTTCACACACATTAATTATAAATCCTCGAAATTTGAGCTCATTCGGTGCAGTATAGATAGTTTTAAAATGAATTGTTGTTGTTATTATAATCGAAAACAGCTTCCAGGTCTGGCAACCATTGGCCACTGACATTACAACGAGATATCATCCGCATGACATCTATTCATGGTGTCGGCTGCACTGTTGTATGCACGCCGTGCACGGTGGTCACTGGGAGCCTTTTTTGTTTGAGCAAAAATATTATATGCGCATATGCTATTTTTAATTTAGAAGCCTTCACTATAATATGCGACCTTAGTGATCCTCGGACTTGTTTTAGGCTTCGTCTAGAGATTGTCGAGAAGGCCGAAATCGATAGGCTCATGCTGCATTATATAACCATACAATCAGAGCATATTATTCTAACGTTATGAGAGTTAGCTTGGTCTAGCAACAAGCGCTCCCGCATATAAAAAGGTACATATTCAACGTTTCCTTCCGCCGTGTTCGCCGCGAAAGGTGGAAGGGGTGAATGTTTTCTTGCTGATTACTGAGCTATAGCATTCGCTCTTTCGGTTCAAAAACTAAAAAGAAATCCCAGACACGCATACGTTGCACACCTTGCAACATAGATGAGCAGACAAAATTTTTGAAAGAAGCGGTACCTCTTGATTTGCTGGTATATGCGCGTACGTGTTGTCAAGCTTAATTATTTCGGCTGGTAAAGAATTTTTGCAAAACTACGTTCAGTCTGGCCACGGCCAGCGCACGAAAACATGCGCTGCCGCCTTCTCAGTGCCATCATCGCAAAACCCAACGCGATTCGAATATGCTTTACTGCCCGCACCGAACAAAACCTCCCATCTGCCGCCGTCTCCGTGTCGCCTCTGCCGCGACTGCGACCGACTGCTGAGCCTGAACTTGCGTTAAGGCTGGTTCACACTGGCGACTCGCGGAGGTCGCGCAGCTCGATTCGTTATGGAGACCCGCGACAAGCGCCGATCGACACCGAGTGTTGACACCGACTCGCTTCATGACAACCCTTTCTGCGCACGAAATTTGAACTTAGAGCCGACTTTCGCGCCTTTACGGCCTCTGCTACTGCGCTCGGGGTAGATCAATTCGGACTCATTTCGGGTATGAAATTATCAGCGAGGAAGAAGGTCTTATGGTTATGCCCATGTTTAGGGCTGTTGCGACAGCCAAAGCGCTATGGTTCTACGAAGTCAGAGGTGGTGTGTGCGCTGTTGTTTGCGGTCTCGCGAAATAGCAGGTCACGAAATCGCCTCATCTCAGAGCATCGAGCACATGACCACGGATACGAGTACAAACGTGAAACGTGAACTTCACTTATTTCTTCACTTCGATGTAAACGAAAGGGATAGCCCCACCAATATCATCATGATCATTTTCCCTTGATGTGAGTGGGCAGCGAAGGAGAACAAGCTGTCTAGATGTTATGTATAGAGCTTATTCACGTGACGTCATTGCAGCCTTACTGGCAACCATACATGGCATGCACAACAACAGAAAGGGAGAAATAAAAAGAGAGAGAGGGCCTACGGCGAATCATGACACGGCGTCTGTGAAATCCATGCCCTGATTGGCGTTGGAAAAGGCGTCTCAAGCGTCCGACAAATGAGCGGCGCGCTGCAGAGAGGAGGCCGGTAGACCGGCGCCGACCCGTCGGAAGCGTTCTTTCGTTTGCTTTTAGTTTCGAACCGCCCAAAGTTTTAGCGTCTCCGCAGTACGGGTTGCCACAATTGCCGCCAGCTTAAACTGACAGTGCCTACAACATAGCGTGCCCCGCTTTTTGCACGCTGCACTTGTTTCCTTGCCGTGGTGTGGAGCGATGACTCGCGTTGCTTCTTTGTTTCAATAGCGTCGTCGGCGTGGTCCTGTTTTTTCTGCTTTTTGGTGACTTGACGATGACACTCGTTCTTGTGAAGTGGATGTCGGAAATGTAATGCTTGCCCGAAGAATTGGCCGGAACAGTTGTCAACGTGCGGTGGCCCGCAGAAGAGGAGCCGACCCTGGCCTTCCTTCTGGACGTTGGTAGGTACACTCGTTTTTTTTTATTACAGTTTGTGCAAATGCATACGTTATAGGCGTTTGAACGGTCGTTTTAAGGGTGTGTTCGCACGCTTGGAAGCATGGTCGTATTCATTTTTGCCTGCGCACCGATTTTTGTACTGATGGTCGTACTGATTTTAGCGGCGAGTCGGACGTTGGTGCGCATGCATTTACGGGCGTCGCTGATGAATAATAATAATAATAATTGGTTCACAGGAAGCGCAAGGTGCAGTATCTGTCACACTTGCTCTGTGGACACCTGAGCCGCGCCGCAAGGGAAGGGATGAAGGTGAGAGTGAAAGTGGAAAGAGAGAAAGGGGAGCCGTAGTGGAGGGCTACGGAGTAATTTCGACCACCTGGGGATCTTTAACGTGCGCTTACATCGCACAGCACACGGACGCCAGCGCACGTTAAAGATCCCCAGGTGGTCGAAATTGGCTACCACATTTTTTTGTAGGCAGGACAAAGGCGTTGGAGTGCAAGCGCTCCCGTGTTGCAGAAAGTGCCGAGTCGCAGAAGCCTGAGCCACAAGTGACTGACGGCGCCGAGTCGGCTCGTGAGATGTAAGAAATTTCAGCGACATCTTTCATTTGGTTTTATGATGTATGCAAGTAGTCTGTAGCAAAAAAAAAAAAAGCCTTTCAACGCCAACATCCCAGGCTGTTGCTTTCGGTGGCCCTGATTTGTAAAAAAAACTGTCCCAAGTGTTCGTAATCAGAGGTAAATTTTTTTAAAAGAATATTCGTGAGATGAGCGCAGTTTGAACATTTACAAAAATAAACAAGGTACTGCTCTATATTATTTTCAGAAGAAACTCGGCAATTTTTTAAAATGTTATTTTCACGGCGTTTGCTTTTGATGTGAGTCTGCTTGTAGTTTGGTGCGGCATAAATATCTAAAACGTCGAGAGCATGTCAAAATTCACTATTTTTTCCTTACTTTAAATATGGGCCTGCTTTTGGAAAATAACCTGCTTGCTTTCCTTGATGGCTATTACCTATAACACCTATTGTTACAAGTGGTGAAGCTGTGCACATCAAGAGCCCTTTTATGCTTGCTTGGCAGCTGCGCGCGGACGAGCATAAGTATGGAGCATGGAAGAAGGAAACAAATTAGGAGAGGCCCTTGCCTTTCCAAATGCATTAGAGAAAGTGTGGCGGAAGTGAGTTCAAAATTTAGGGTTAGCCAATAGATAGATAGATGGATTTATTGAAGGCAGAGAGGTTGGCCCGAATAATTCAAATCTGGCCTAGTCGGGCCATTAGCAACGCGGACGCTGTTGCTATGAAAACTCGGGCCACTAGCAACAGCGTTGCTAAGAGCCTTAGGTACGCGAGCGTCGCGGAGAAAGAGAATGCGGAGGGTCAAGGAGGAGGAGAGACGTTGCAGCGTCCGGTCGCGGCGCGGCCGCGCCGGCTTCAAAAAAATGACGTCAGGGCCTCTCCTAAGTTCTTTCCTTCCTCACGCGCCGGACCCGGACGCTGCAACGTCTCTCCTCCTCCTTGACCCTCCGCATTCTCTTTCTCCGCGACGCTCGCGTACCTAGGGCTCTTAGCAACGCTGTTGCTAGTGGCCCGAGTTTTCATACGTCACCGTTGCTAATGGCCCGACTTGGATAACCCTAAATTTTGACCATACTTTCTCCAATGCATTGGGAATGGGCTAATTTGTTTCCATGGACATAAGCGAGCCACGCTCGTGTTTGCAGTGGCTTCCTGATGGCTGCTCTTGTGTGTTGCGCCTGTCGTTGCGGCTCATACCGTCTCGTTTTTCTGTTCTTGGCTGCCTGGCGCAAAACCGGGTCCGTTAGAATTTCGAAAGCAAAAATGATATCGTTTATAATAGCGCACCGCTGAATATCACGCGATATCTTCTTTATTTAGCCTCAGTTTTAAAATTACACGAAAACAAGCGATGGACAAGTTGTAATAAAATAAGTGTTGCGCCATGCGGGAATGCCATGTTCTGTATAGTTAGTTATGCGACGATGCAACTTGCGGCACAAGACCTCAACTTCTTCAAGAATTGACAAAAATTGGAGACGACTGCGCTTCATTGAGCACGCTCAAAGCCCAGCTTGATAACGTCCAGTCTCTGGCTGAAAACAATTCGCAAAAAAATACAATATATGATGCATAGAGTAGATGACGCTGAAGACCGTGCCCGTCGATCTAACCTTGTGTTCTTTGGCCTTAAAGACACCGACCGCAAAACGTGGGTGGAGTCAGAAAAACTGATAATTGATCTCTGCTGCACTAACCTCAATGTTTCAATCGCGCCGATTGACATAGAAAGGGCACACAGGCTTGGCCGGTACGACGAGAACAAAGATAGACCAATAATAGTAAAATTCGCACATTTCAAGGTAAAGGAACAAGTCCTCACTAATGCAAAGAAACTAAAAGGAACCGACTACAGCCTTTCTGAAGACTATCCCCAAATACCCGCCTAGTCCGTAAGAAACTCATCTGATTTGCAAAAACCCAGCAAGGAAAATTCACTCTCCGACACAAGACGATGAAAATAGGAAATACTACATATAGGAGGAGGAGGAAACAGCTTTATTTAACGCATTACATTAAGCGTTAAGAATGTCCTGGGCCAGGGTCACCAACGCCAACTGATCTTGCAGCTGGTCAGAGGCTAACCAAGCCCGCCACGTTGGGGGAGGAGGGTGTGGAAAGTGAGGAGATTGGAGGGCGACAGGGCATGAAAAGATGCAATGCTCCAAGTTTGCATAGTGTTCTGGGCAATTTGGGCATGCAGGGGAATGTATGATTCTGTATAGAAAAGATCGGGCAGGAGTAAGCAGTGTATTTAGTTGTATGCGTCTAAGAATGCGCATTTGCGTGGTAGTGAGAGATTTATCAGGAAGAGGAAGTGTACGGAGAGTTTCTCTAATGTTGTCGTAGTGAACGTTGATTTCTTTTTTGTAGTGAAGAGTAGTGTCCCACGTTGGTGGATAAGGCCAGGGAATCCCAGGCGCCCGGTGTTGAAGTTCGCGGGCGAGGCGATGCACTACCTCATTGCCTGGGATTCCAGCGTGACCAGGAATCCACCTCAGTGTTACAGTGTGGGGACGTAGTTTGGTAAGAGCTCTGTGTAGATCATCGTGTAGTTCTTCAGGAATGCGACCCGTGTGAATGGCGCGTATAGCTTGTATTGAATCAGTGTATATGGTATATCCTGAAGGGTTAGGGGGTGCTTGTGCGAGGTCTTGAATACTGGTAACTATTGGTAGGGTCTCGAAAGTCGCTGTAGAAGGAGGATCTATGTAAGGACCGAGGGTATGCGTCACTACATCGCTACAGCTCTGAATTGAGTAAGCAGCCGCTCTGACGTTAGTTTGTGATGCATCTGTGTAGATGATCGTGGAATCTGTTGGGTGAACATGGTTGGAAACGCGAGCGGAACGTCTGCCTGTGTTAGTGTCGGGTGCAACGTTTTTTGGAATGGGGATTATTCTGAGGTTATCCGGGAGCGAAGAAGGAAGGGTAATTATAGGGAGGTCTATAGGTTTGAGTGCAACCTGTTGTAGTATCCAATGTCCTTGTTTGGTGCTAGAAAGACGTGCCATTTGCCGGTCGCGATGTTGTTGTATGAGGTCTCCCAGGGGCAAGAACAGCCCCGTAGAGTATAGGCGCTCCGTGGACGTATGTACAGGGACGTTAAGGGCGGCCTTGTACAATATGTGAAGCGCAACCTCAATCTGATGTCTTTGGCGACAAGTTAGTGTAAGGTAAAGAATCGTATATAAAATTTTGCTAAGTGCTAATGCGTGGACAAGCTGCCTGACTTGACTCTCGCGTAGCCCGGCGTGCTTAATGACTATGCGGCGAACTAGATGCGTAAGCTGATTGCAAACTTTGACGGTTGTAGATACATTGGCCTGATTGGTTGACTCATAGATATGAAGTCCGAGGATCCGGCAGGATGATACACGAGGGATGGGGTGACCTGCCATTGTGAGATTGATCAGCTGGTTATGTTGGCGTTGATAGCGAGTTTTTGCAATCAGCAGCAATTCGGATTTTTCATGTGCGGGAGATAGCCCTACTTTATCAAGGTAACTAACGACTGCATCGATACCTTGCTGTAGGGTCTCCTCTACTGCTCCAGGAGACCCAAAAGTGCACCAAAGAGTAAGGTCGTCTGCATAGAATGTGTGTTTTAGGTTTGGGATAGACGCTAAAGTACGAGATAGGGGAGTCATTGCAAGGTTAAAAAGGGTGGGTGACAGAATAGCCCTGAGGAGTACCACGTGTGAGGGGGAAAGGATCAGATATCGAATCGGGGAGACGGAACTCGGCCGTACGGTCGCGGAGAAATGCTGTGAGGTAGCCATACATCTTTGGACAGCCAGTAGAGGCAAGGCTGTTTAATAGAGGATCGTGGGCAAGGTTATCAAAAGCGTTTCGCACATCAAGGGCCACTATGGCTTGGATCTGGGAAGTGGGCGGAGGGTCAAATTCGTGCATGAGGAGAAAAATAGGTCCTGAGTAGACACACCTTTTCGGAAGCCAATTTGTTGAGGGGGAAAGAAATCTATGGATTCAAGATGAGTCTCGAGCCGATTGAGCACCATCCGCTCCATGGTTTTTCCCAGGCATGATGTGAAAGAAACTGGGCGGAGGTTTTGAAGCGCAGGTTTTTTGCCTGGCTTTGGAAGTAGGGTTATAAGTGATTCATTTTGAAGGTAGCGCGAAAAACGAGGACCAAGAATAGAAGGACACAACACGAGCGCTTCGTGTTGTGTCCTTCTACTCTTGGTCCTCGTTTTTCGCGCTATCTTCAAAATGAACCAGATTCAACTCGCCCAACTTTCAACCTTACTACTTATAAGTGATTGTTTCCAAGATGCTGGGAGTGTGCTTTCTTCCCAATGTAAGTTTATAATGCTCAGAAAATGTTCTTTGTCCTTGTCAGAGAGATTTCGAATGAGTGTACTACATATATATTCGATCACGAGTCACAACAGGTAATACCTATTAACACGCGTGATCGCACAAGCAACTCCCCGTAGCATTCAGCCAGTTCCCATAATTGTTCGCTACCTCATTCAATCTCGTTTCTGTACACTAACATCCGAAGCCTTCTGCCAAAACGCGATGCAATCGCAAGTCTCATTGACACCACTGGATGCAACATTGTCGTACTAACTGCAACCTGGGAATCAATACACAACAACCAAGTGCATCCCATATTTCCAAATTTTGATGTTTTCCGCTGCGACCGTGTTGGCAAACGAGGCGGGGGTGTCTTAGTAGCCACACACTGCAACCTTCAGTGCTACAACTTAAATGTAGAGTCCTCTCTCGAAATATTATTTATCTGCTCAAATGCCTCGTTTCCGCCAACAGTAATCTGCGCTTGCTGCCCCCCCCCCCCCCCCCATAGTGACCTTTTCTTCGTTCCCCAATACCACAGTGCCCTTCACATAGCAACTTCGAAACTTTCACATGCTTCTATTTTCATACTAGGCGATTTTAACTTTCCCGCAATAGACTGGTCTGACCCAACTCAGTCGTCTCCAAATTCTTCAGAGTGTGATTTTATCAACACGTGCCAGACATTTACTTTAACTCAACTGATCACCACCCCTACAAGCCAAACTACACAATCGTCTAACATTCCAGATCTGATTCTAACTTTTCACCCAGAATCCCTATCGATGCTATCATATCTTCCGGGACTTAGTGATCATTCAGTAATCTACGCCACGTTTCTTAGCCACCTGCCCAAACCAAAAAAAGCTACCAAAATAATAACACTTTATGATAAAGGCGATTACAAAAGCATTAACAATGAACTCGAAACATTCTGTACCAGTTTTTTAATCGACTTTTAACAACGCACACTCGAAACTAACTAGTCGCTTTTTAAGAACAAAAGGCGCGAATTGATTTCAATATACATTCCCACAATCACAATAACTGAGCGCATTGCTTCACCATGGTTCACTAACACTCTCAAGCGTCTCAACAAGAAAAAAAGGCTTTTTCGATCCGCCACAAGAACAAACAATCCCAACACACGGCAAAAATACCACGATGCCGAAAAATCTTACACCTCTGAAGTTTTCCAAGCCAAGCATTCATTTTACTCATCTACACTGCCTAATATGCTTCGCACAAACCCTCGTCAATTCTGGAAACACATCAATCCCGACTCCAACAATACCCTTACACTTTGCGACGAAGACAGTAACCCTATCGCAGAACAAGACGTGGCGGAAGTTCTGAACTCAACCTTCAGTTCCGTCTTCACCCACGAACCAGACGGTGATCTCCCTAATTTCCCTTTCTTTGATTTCCCGCTAATGCCTGCTATCAGTTTTGAACACAATGGTATTCTGAAACTTATAGACTCATTAAAACTAACGTCATCAGCAGGCACTGATGGCATCAATGCAACGGTATTGAAAAACACGAAACATACTACTAGTATCATACTGTCTCATATCTTTCAACAATCTTTGTCATCAGGTGCTGTACCACATGACTGGAAAGTGGGCAAAGTCATTCCAGTTCCAAAAAAGGGTTCTTCATCTTCACGTCATAATTACCGACCCATATCTATCACTAGCATTCCTTCAAAGTTGATGGAACATGGCCTCTTTTCTCCTATTATGAATTTCCTAGTATCGTTCAACTTTTTTCAACCCAGTCAACACGGCTTTCTCAAAGGTTTATCTTGCGACACTCAGTTAGCATTGTTCATTAACGACCTAAGCTCTAACATTGATCTTAACATCCCTGTTGACGCCCTGTTCCTAGACTTTGAAAAGGCATTCGACAAAGTCCCTCATAAACGGCTTTTATTAAAACTTACCCGCCTGAACCTTAATTCCTTTGTTTTAGAATGGATTCGCAACTTCCTCACTAACCGGCAACAATTTGTTCTAGCTATCAAATATTCGTCTTCACGTACATCTGTTATGTCCGGCGTTCCCCAGGGCACTGTCCTGGGGCCTCTGCTTTTTCTTATTTATATAAATGACTTACCATCTAACATACGCTCTAACATCCGGATGTTTGCAGATGACTGCGTTATTTACCGTCCTATAATTAATAGCAATGACCCCCCAAACTCTTCAACTGGACATCGAAAGCGTAACAACCTGGTGCAATAATTGGTTAATGTCATTAAACACGAAGAAAACATCATTACTATCTTTCCATCGTCGTCGCTCCCTGCCATCATCAAAATACTTTATCTCCAACACCGAAATTGTCGCTGTATCAACGTATAAATACCTAGGCATTTATTTAACCCGCGATCTAAATTGGTCTCATCATATAACGCAGGTAACAAACGATGCTAATCGCGTGCTCGGCGTTTTTCGGCGAACACTGCGCGCAACTCCCCCATCAGTTAAGTTACTAGCTTATCTAACATTTATTCGTCCCAAACTAGAGTATGCATGCGCTGTCTGGGATCCTTACCAAAATAACCTTTCCAGCATACTAGAAGCAACACAAAATCGCGCGGCAAGGTTCATATACTCGGCTTATTTCTATCATGTAAGTGTCACTGAACTAAAACAAAATGCTCACCTTACTAACTTAGCGCACAGACGCAAACTTGCTAGACTTTGCCTTTTTCACAAGTTTTACCATCACCCCCTGCTCAAGTCTGTGATCAGCCCCGCCCACCATACATCCAGCCGCACGCACCATGAAAAGACCGTTTACCCTCCACCTGCCCGGACATCTGCGCATCTGCCATCTTTTTTTGTTCGCACCCCACGGGACTGGAATGACTTGGCAAACACCGTCCTACTTCATTCCGACCCATCAACCTTCAGATCATCCATCGAATGATTCATGTACTCGTCAACCACTCCCTCATGTAATACCCCTTAAATGAGGCCTTTGAGGTATCAATAAATAAATAAATAAAAATTCTTTTCTCGTCTTAATCAAAATTTGCCACGATGAAGAATTCAGAAATTATTGATTTTTTTTACCCCCTAATGCTTGTATTCTTACTTGAACCAGATTAGGGTTAAACAGAGGAGTTTATTGCTCAAAAACAATTTTTTTAACCTGTAGTATTTTTTTTTACATTGATGTATGTAGTTCAGTGAGCTGTAGCCTAAGTCATTTATAACAGGAATCTAGGAAATCAAAATGGCTATTTTCGAATTCCCAAGCGCAAGCTGATATCTTAAAAAAAAATGCCGCATTTTCATTTTCTCTCGTTTTTTAATATTGTGTGCAAATGCAATTAAATAATTGCGACTGTATTTAAAGTTATTTTTTTATTACTTACTGAGTTATGCTTAGTTATTTTAGTATTATACTGCATGGTAGTGGCAAGGAGTGCTGTCGTCATATGTGAAAAATGTTATTTCAGCCCGACGCACCAAGCACTCCATCTTCTGTTGATGTCGACAGGCTGCAAGCAGAGAATGAACTGCTCTATATTGAAAATGAAGCTCTCAAGTGGCAGTAGGAAAGTTTTTTCGAGATTATTCAGCAGTGGTTATTTTGTTTGTAGGCTTTGCTGCAACATGAATTAGTAAAGCAGTTATGGCAAAATAACAAGTTGGTTCGTTACACCTGTGTAGGCTATGTGAACAGCGTAAGCTGTAATGGAGACATGTGACCATAATTTTCTCTTTATGGAACTGAGCATCCTTTGCTTTTCGTGCACTGGATTTCTAGTGAGTGTCGACTGCCACATTTCCGAGTCTTGGAAGCAAAGTCGAGAAAGCTGAAACGGCAGGAAAGGAGACCGTTACACGCCCCAAGCCCATGATAAGTTTAAAACACTTCTTGCACATTTCTGTGTTGAAAAACAATGTATAAAAAGGTCTTGAGTTCAGTGAACGGCGATGTCTGATGAACAGCTTTGCATGCACAGCAGCTGCTCAAGAGGTTTTTACATGCAAGCCTAGTGACCAATCATGACGGCTATGCTGCTTCCTGGCTGTCCTGCCAGGCACCTCCAAGTCGCAATTGGGATCCATAATAATGCAGATGCCTCGAGTTCTTCGCAGTTGCTGCTAGGCTGGGCTGCTTGATACAAGCAGTCTTCACTTTTGTCAGTTTACATGACTTTTTGGCTTTGGCTATTTCACCATCAGATAGTCTCAGGTCCTGATCTCTTGGAAATAAATCTGACAAATGACAACAAAGCAAGTGGTATTTTAGTACCCACACCAGCATCTGTCGCATCACCTATGAGACGAGTCCTACTGGTTGCACACTGGACGCTGAGTGCCAGAAAATACATGAGCTGGGCTGCTCAAGAGCCAGAATTAACGGCCAGCTTGTGACAAGCCTGACTAGTCCATATCTGCTAAGTGGTTAATTGCTTAACATGGCAGCCAGTTTAGTTTAATCTTGTAATGGTGCCTTTTTAAAAACGTTAGGCCCATTTTGTGAATGTTTTTCATTACTTAGCACACAGTGGTTTATCTGTGTATATAAAAACCGACACACGTTTGACCACTCTCTCACTTATCTCTACAGGTGGACATTGGCGGAGCAGAGCTAGTTGAAGAGGGTGCCTTGGCAGTGCTCCAAAATTGCCAGAGGTTTACTCCGCCTTGTCTTTGCAGCGGCGGAGGTCTGAGGCAAATCCCTTTATGGGAGGCATTGCAATGTGTGCAATGGCATACAACCCAAGGAAGCCTTGGATCTGGTGCGACTTAATGCTGACCTTGGTATGTTTATCTTTTTATATATGACTGCATAATGTAACCAGCTGCTTCCTTTTGGTACTCATTGAAAATTTAAACGGATTGTCAAAGCAGATAAGAAAGCGAGACTAGCAAGAAACACAAAAGTGCTTGGTTTTCAACACTGACTGTTGGTGCCCATACAGTAAGTTGAGGTTCTGAGTCCTTATAAGTGACCGCTAAAATTGATAAGCCTGCATGCAAGCAGGCTTAATGTTTTTCCATGCCTAATGTTTTTCTCCTCTCCTGGATACCAAACTGTGCGTGTTTCTGCTACTTATGTCTCAGTGCCATCCACTGCCATGGTCAATTCCAATGAGAATGAGTAGTGAGCATTTGATTCAATGCAGATATTGAAGTTCAAATTTAAGTGATAGCTGATACAGCTCGTTCGGTCAAAAAGCTGTCGGATAAGTTTTAGTAGTAGCAGTAGTCGTCGGCACCGCATGTCGTAAACAACTGGGGGCTACGTTAACGAAATTGTGTCGTGGCAGTTTGTAGTTCTAGTGATTGATTATTGATTGTTGTGTTATAGGCAATGATGAGTTAATGGAATCATTGCTTAATTAATGAATAGAGAAATGTGACATATTGGAAACACGAAGGTTCAAAAGTGTCAGTATGGTGAAGGAGGCTATGTAGTTTATCAGTTATTTGATTGAAGTAACAGAAAAAAGAAATTGTAAACAGTTCGAATGTGTCAAATTGCTCATAATTTTAAGCCAATGCTTGATGATGAGGAGGAGTGTAAAGTTTATCCATAAATTGAAATTGGAAAAGGGGTTTCAAATGCGTAGAATGCTCGGAACGTGAAGTCAATGCTTGCGGGTATTAAGACCATTTAGACTATGCAGTTTGTAATTTATTATTTGCAATAATTGAAAAAAATTGGAAAAAGGGGGTTTATAGATGTCAAATTGCTCAAATGGAAAACCAATGCTTCATGATGCTAATAAAAAATGAGAGTACTTGATTATTTTAAAATATGAAAAATTGAGAAATGAAGCTCAAAGGTGCAAAAAGATCACAATGGAAAGCAAATGCTTGATGCCCATTTTGAAAATTTAGACTGTTATTGATCAATAATTTGGAAGAGTTGAAAAACTGAAAAGTGCATTCAAAATGTCAGAATGCTCAGAATGAAAAGCCAATGTTTGTTGATGCTAAGTATTGATGTGTGAAAAATGAAACAAAAAAATGAAAGTAAAAATTCATTTATAAAGGGAAAATGACATCATTCCTGTGTATGAAACACTATCAAGTATTATTAAAGCAGATTAAGTGTCACCTTAATTTTTTTTTAACGTTTGGAAGGCTATTCAAATACTTCACAGTTTGGCATAATATACAGATGGTGATGGCAGGTCAGAGATGTGAACATTGTTTCAGGAGCACTCACTCTTTGCTTTTGGAGCTGCAATTCACCAGTGGCTGTGTTTGCTGCATTTTAGCCACTATCAGTGCTGCACTTCTGTTGCACTAGGGTGGGTGTAGGTGTTAATACTTACTTGACTTGGTTTTACATATTTTATTTTCAAGAAAGAGTATGAGCACTCCAGTTATATGCAGCTTACTTATTCAGCATTTGTATCAAATTTGTTTAAATTATATATCTGTGCATTACTGCATGGTGCCATATAACTCAGTCATGATTTGAAGACTATAATCTGCTACATATGTTATTTTTCTTTCTTATCAAACTCGAAAAAAGTTTACTGAAGCATTCCATGATCTGAAGACTATAATATACATATGTAATTTTTCTTGCTTATCAAACTCCAAAAACGTTTACTGAGCCATTCCTTGAGGGTTACTGATTACTCTCTAATTGCATGACGACTTGTATTTCTTTTTAGACTTCCCCACTGGAGAGTAGAAGAGATGCAAGAGCTGTGACACTGCTGGCCTGAAGACAAGACCACAACAATGCTGGCCAGGAAGATTAAACTCAACTTGCTGGCAATTAAATGTTAATTCACAGGAAAGTAAATGTGAATTCAGAGTTTATAAATGTGCAACTAAATATGAACTTCGCGGCAATTAAACATATATTCAGGGTTTATAAACATGTAACTAAATGTGAACTTGCAGGCAATTAAACACACATTGAGAGTTTATAAACATGCAGCTAAATGTGAATTGAAGGTTTGCGTGCAGGCAATTAAATATAAATTACCTTGTCTATTAAGTTGAGTTAATAAGTAGCGAATTAAAACACGGTTGCCAATTTTAAACTGAAACTCCACACAAGAAATATATAAGCTCTCAATTGGATCTCGATCAGTCATGGGTAGTATCGAAGATACATGTATCTTCGATACTATCTTCAGATACATTTTGTGTATCGGTATTAGGTATTGTCCACTGAAAATGAAAGTATCGTAGTATCGGTATCGAAAATAATTTTTTGAAGTATCGTATATTTTGAAGATACTCGAAACTAAAGAAAACTTTAAATATTGCAACCGCTCTGAAACTTTGGGTTGACGGCGCTCGCTCAGACGGTAGTACAGGCCCTGACAGAGCTCAGCGTGTAGTACCGCCTCAATTCCCTACAAATGCACCGGCCCCTCGGCGTCAACCACATTCCCAGGTTCTTTAAAACTGAAACAGGCAAAGGTAAGTAGGTGCTTGACTTTTGAGCACTGAGTGCGTACCACGAAGCTGCTCAGCCTTTAACAGGCACACATATGAACAAAGCGGTAACGCAAGGCGACCACGCTGTAGGGATCACGCACTCTGCTGTACCCGCTCTGCCCACCCTTCGCAATCCGCCTCCCGTCTCTGCGCCGTTTAATTCTCGTCAAGCAGGGCCTTCAGAGTGCTGTCGGAGGTTGTAACTTATGCACAACCCAAAACCCCTGGGCTCCGCGTGCCGGCTCTGCTTGGCGGCAAGAACACAAGCTGCTGAGGCCTCAGTCACCAGGATGCAGTCGGCTAGCCCCGTTCTTGTAGTTGCGGCGTTTCACGGAAAACAAATCTATCATTTGTAATTGCCCAAGTAACAAGCTTCTACTAGATTTTTTTTCTGGAAAACATATTACGTCCAAAATTTTATGAAATGCACGACACGAAAGCTATGCATGAAATTTTCCAGCACACCTTGAACAACAAATTATGCGTTGTCAAACAACGTTTTTTGCGAAAAACATTTGAGCATACTTTGAATAAAACGTGTAAAGATATGTCTTAAAGGAAAAAAAAACTTTACTTTTTGAAATATGCCAATTCTTTGACACCATATTAGCCACTCTGTTAAAAAAAATACTTCTATCTTTTATCTACAACCAGCGGTATTTTGCCAGCGACGCTAAGGAAACCTCAAGTTTCTGAAATACCTCTAGGATGCTTGAGCCAACGCGGCTATGGTTCACTCTTAGACGCTGATAAAAGGCATCTCCATCTCATACAACACTGCGGTGTGCTCGTGTGCGCATGTAGAGAGGCTTTTCTCATTTGCGTCGCTCAGACGGTAGTACAGGCCCTGACAGAGCTCAGCGTGTAGTACCGCCTCAATTTCCTACAAATGCACCGGCCCCTCGGCTCGCCCGCTCTTTCCGGACTAAATAATTTTTAGGCATTGTATTGTTTTCCTTCTGGCTTTTAACAACATGCAGAGCTTCAAAGTTCGTTATCTGACTAATGGCAATATACATGCTCATTTCTACAAACGCACTCCGGCTGCACCTTTGTATTTGTATACATAGCCAAGTGCTCACAGGTCGGTTCGCATGAAGAGCATTAGTTTAAAGAAATATTTCGCTAGGCTGCTTGTAAAGCAATCGCTTAACTGTAATCATGGCTTCAATTCTATGTGAAGTTCTGAAAAGGACAGCTGCCGAAATAACTCCGTGCTGGCGTATTCGTTAAGCCCTTTCAGAAAAACTACGGCATAGGAATGCTCTAAAGACTCCAGAAAGCAAGGTAAGATTTCCTAATGCCGCTAATCGTATTACAGCCTTTGTTATGTAAAGATTTCAGTGATGTATCAAAGTATCGACGATACAGTACCGAGTATCTGTATCGAAACACGATTTTGATCCTGTATTGTATATCGGCATCGGAAATACAATTTTTCAGCGTATCGAGTATCGGTATCGAAAAATATCTTGCCCAGCTTTTCAAAGTATCTTGCCCAGCCCTGATCTCGATATTTTGTATTGCCAGGAATGAATAAGCATTCAATAAACTTGATACAATTTTTGTAAGGCCTCTACTGTCACGAAATTCGAGACCGCCGCGGTCTCCCCTATTTCCGAGCTACTGGCGACCGCCTACGTGGTTTAGACTGGCATTCGAATGGGATCAGGCCTGAGCTTTCCCGTTGCAGTGGTACCGCGTCGCCGTTCACAGTGAATTACTCGACACGAATGATGGCCGCAGCGTGCTTTTCGCAAACACGCGCATATTTAGAATCAAAAGTCTCTTCCCGCGGTATTGCACGCTTCCATTTTTCCGGCAGCGCCCTGTCAGCAGGGAAGCGAAACGAGACCTTCGCGCCTTCGGAACGCGCGGCATCCTGGTACGCAACGACGGCACGAGTTACATGATGCACAGCTGGCCCTCTAATAATCGGTGCTGAGCTCCTTCAGTGCCAAGTGGCGGCGCGGTCCGTATAGACCACATTTTTGGGGAGAATGTTTTTGCAGGTCCTTGATGGACAGTCACGTGACACATGGGTGACGTAGCCTACACGTCACGTACGCGTATCTCGCGGAGTCTTTTTTTTTTTTTTTTTTTTGAGGAAGCGCTCGCGGCAGTTTGTTTCGTCCACGCCATGGCTCCTCCTCCAACACAGTCTTCTCCCCTCCCCCATGGCTCCAAGCAGTGCTGACATGGCTATGGGCAGCAGAAAAACCGAATTTTCCTCCCCCGGGAAAATGAGTGAGCGCGTTCGCAGACTTTTGCTTTCATTCTCTTTCTTCCGGTGGTCTGGCGGGGTTAGAGCTGGTATTCGAAGCGACGCAGGGACTTCGAGTCGCGAGTCTGCTTCTTCGCGGCGCGCTGCAGGGATTGTGAGTTTGCTTCCAGAGTACTAACCTTATGCGGGGCCGCAGATATATTGAGTGAGATATATATATATATA
>JAJIZL010033645.1:0-44337 GCA_023969395.1 Amblyomma maculatum
ATATATATTATGGCGCCCAGACATTTAGACGAGAAGATGGTGTCGACGAAGAAGCGGCTCTTGCTGGAACTCGCAAGTGGACATAGCTGGGTCTTCGACGCTCGTCCTGCTTCACCTGAAACCTCGCTTGTAACGTCTTGGTGAGAGACGCTGGGTAGACGCTCACCAGAAAAACCCTGAAGACGGATTCCCAGCTTGAACCACGCCCAAGTCGCCGTCTTGCTGGCCTGCCGCCATCTGAGCCTAGGATGATCCTACGCTCCAAGGTTCATGCCTAGCAGCTCACGGCAGCATCACCTGGAGCCGCGGTCACTCACGGGCTCATCCAGCGAAGACGTGTATGACTGGCTCACTCACTACCAGCGGATAAGCTGTTACAATATGTGGGACTCTTCCGCCCAGCTAGCTAACGTAGGCTTCGCGCTTAACGACGCAGCCCTAACATCGTACGACAACAACGAAGACACTTTTACAGCCTGGGACCGCTTTCTGAAAGAGATAAAAAGTGCTTCGGAGATTCTAACGCGAAGAAGAAACGAGCTAAACAAGCGCTCTCTCAAAGAGCTCAGCTTCCTGGGGAAATGTTGCTCGCCATCATTGGCCCTAACAAACAGGGCCAATGATGGCCCTGTTTGGCCTATGTTCTGCCCATATGGGCATTGCCACTGCGTTACACTTCCAATGATGGCCCTGTTTGTCTTGTTCAACCAACTTGGGCATTGCTACTGTGTTACACTTCTAATGGTGGCCCTGTTTGTCCTTTCTTCTACACATATGGGCATTGCCACTGCATTACACTTTCAACGATGGCCCTCATTGTCCCTCTTACTCTGCTCATATTGTCAGTGCCATACAAAAAAACTGACCACAATGGTTCTTGTCTGCTGCTTCCCCTATATTACCAGTACAATGTTTTAATATGAAGCAGTGTACGACCTGTCACTGATTCCTTGATGTTCTCTTCTGTAATGCGCAATAATTGTGTACTATATATATGCAGTTTTAGGGAAAACAACATATATGAGATGTAGTTATTTGGCAGTCACAATTTTTGAATTGGCGCATAATAACGAAAACGAAGAAAACCAGCCGCAGTAAACGCTGAGCTGTAAAATACTTATTCGGAAAGCTCTAGCGATTCAAGTAGTTAACGATGCTGCGAGTATAGCTTAGACAAGCTCCTGTTATTTGTCCTAGATGGGCTAGGTACAGCATTTCCGAAATGGCGCTTGCCTAATGTCCAGGAATTAAAGCGTCTTATTTCGTAAGGATTGAATGGCATTCTTAAGGTGTTTTCTGCGGTTTGCTGGTACAAGCATCTGGAAATCAGCCCGAACGCGGTCTAACGTAACACACTGACTTCCATAGTCCAGAGCCTGCACTCGTGTATTAGAACAGCTGCACTTCCATCCACAGGACGCAAGATGAAACACAGATACGTGACGAGAAACGCGCTGTCTGCTTGATAATCTTGGCGTATAGGAATGAGTCAGCCGGACGCGGCAGCTGAGCTCTAGGAAGCAGCGAATGTCACGTGACTGAAAAATATATGCCAGCGATGAGGCAGGCAACGACGATCTCTTAATTAGTGGAGCTCGATCATGCAGACAACGCGATTTCAAGGATATATTCCCGTGACGATGCAGGCGATAAGCAAGTACAGCGACAGGAAGCACATGATAGACATGGCAGAGGCGCACTTCAACCGTATCGGCGATACCATATTCGGTAATAAATCTTAGCGCCATCTATCTGATCCGCCACCAAGCTTTCGCCGTTGTCGCAAAATTCCGTCCTTCCTATGTGGCCACAACATAAAAAATCGATGTAACCCTGGTAGCCAGTAATCACTGCTAGAGCACATGCGCTCTCTCAAGAAAATATTGCTCATTAAAAAATGAACACAGAAATGATATCCTTTTCACAACGTGCGTCAATACTGGAATCAAAGTTTGTGCGCTGTGATTAGTTGACACGCACGTCCATGCACATATTTATACTGCTCGCGAACACAGACAAAACGAGGGTATCCATATTAACACTCGTGGGCGCCTACGTGAGCCTCCTCAGCAGCACGTGCAGCCCCTGTGTACATTCGTACAATTATGTGTCTCCGTCGACACATCGAGTGACTAGCGATTACTTTTCCTATTATGCCGATGTCATGATGGGGCAAAATCTTGACATAATTTTCCATCTTGGATCGAAGACATCCTGGGGATGACAACGGCTGATCACCGAGTCAGACAACAGAACTGAAGATACTCTTCATACTGAATTGTGATAAGGAGATGCTGTAACATTTGCTACGCTTCACTTGATGTATCAGGCCAGTAAATTTTCTTGACTACTTCCAACACTTTTATGGGGAATGGCGAAATACGTTGAATGGCACTTGAGAGCAAGGAGGTGAACTGACGTTCATACACATAATATTTACAGCATATATAGCTGAAGGTTGATTAAAACTTGAATCTCACTACTTAGCCTAGCTGAAGACGACTCGTTAAGGCATAGCTCAGAATCGTCGATTGGTCTTACGGGTCCAGTTTTAATGCTTTGAGACCAAGTCCACACCCGAAACTTAGTCCATTACTGCAAGCATCATCATGATTGTTACTTGCTGCCTACCACACATCTTTTATTTTACTCTCTCCTGTGACAAAGTGCAAGGAAAAACAGATTAGAAACAGCGCAAAGATGTCACGGCGATGACCTGAGCGACCAAAAGTAGCCTGCAAAATCGCGGGCCTTACCTCACAAAATTAACTTGTACAAATGCCACTCTCTTAAGGAGAGAGGGGAACCACACAAGTACGAGAAGGCGTGTTGCCTACGCGTCGACATGGCACCTGGCCACTTCCATGCTATGAATATAAATGCCAGTTTGGCGATCTCGTGTACGCGTCCTTATAGTACTTCTCGACGCCACTAGAGCATTAAGTGGCCCTCCAGTTCTCCCAAGCTCTCTCTGTCGGTGGCCTTGACTTTAAATCCGTGCAGCACTAACTGTTACACTTCACTAACTTTCGACTGCTGTTTTGTATGCGATATAAGAAAATATTATACATACCAGACTTTTGTATCCCTCCGTTGTCTCGATTCGGTATATCTGCGCATTTTGGCAAATAAAACGGCCCAATGCGTTCAGGGCGGGAGCATTCTTTTCACAATGCAGGTCCTGTAAAAAAATTAATTGCATGTGAGCGGAAGAAAACTATAAATGACGACGATTTCTCATGTATAATAAAGCTTATTATTTATATTCATTCCTTATCTATAAGGCTCTTTAAAAATGACATTTGAACGTTTTCACTAATAAACTGGTGAAATCTCAGTCGGTACTCGATAATTTTACGAACAAATGTTGGACGTTGATAAACCCTCTAACGTTATCTACACAAGAAAGTGAACGGATAGTTCGTTTTCTCCATATTGGATGCCCCGCTGAGGTTCAACAAGGTTGACGACTGGGCACGTTGGTAAGGGTTCATACTTAACCAGCCAAAGGACGAGACACAAGAAAGCCTTGTCCTGTCCTCTTCTTTCCTGTGTCTCGTCCTTTGGCTGGTTAAGTATTGTCACCAACTTCATCTGCGGTACCACGGGGAATGGCCTTGGTCTCACAGTAGCGGCTGAGGTAGTCAGTGGCAACCACTATATACCTGTTACCCATGGAGGACTTCGGAAATGGGCCCAGTAAGTCCATGCTGACCTGTTGAAATGGGAATTTCGGGGGATCGATAGGCTGTAAGAGCCCAGCTGGTTTAATGGGTGGTGTTTTCCGCCGCTGACACTCACGGCAGGTACGGACTTAGCGGTGCACAACGGCAGCTAGCCTGGGCCAGTAGTACTTTCGGCGTATCCGTGCCAATGTGCGAGAAAACCCGAGATGGCCGGACGAAAGGTCATCGTGGCACGCACGAAGAGCTTCGTCATGTAGCGTTGTGGGCACTACAAGAAGATAAGCAGTTTCTGTTGGACCGTAGTTCTTGTAGAGCACACCATCGCGCAGGCAAAATGACGACAGTCCGCGCCTGAAGAGCTGAGGAGGAGATGACACGGTTCCTTCGAGGTATTCAATGCGGGGCAAAAGTTCAGAGTCAGCCCGCTGCTTTCGGGATAAAGTGGACGTCGCGATACCACCGAGGAAAGCGGAATCGTCGTCGGAGCCGTCCGCGGGGCAGGGAGTAGGGGCGCGGGACAGACAGTCAGCATCACTGTGTTTCTTGCCGGACTTGTGCACGATTGTAACGTCAAATTCTTGCAACCGAAGGCTCCATCGAGCAAGCCGACCCGATGGATCTTTCAGGTTTGCCAGCCAACAAAGGGAGTGATGGTCGCTCACGACACGAAACGGACAACCGTACAAGTACGGACGAAATTTCATGACTGCCCACACAACAGCGAGGCACTCCTTTTCGGTAGTTGAATACTTAACATCGGAACGGGACAAAGTGCGACTCGCGTAAGCAGTGACACGTTCTGCACCGTCCTTCCACTGAACAAGGACCGCACCGAGGCCAACGTTACTGGCATCCGTGTGCAATCCGTGTGCAGTTCCGCGTCGACCTCTTCGTCGAAGTGGCCAAGTATTGGCGTACATTGGAGACGGGAATTGAGTTCCGTGAAAGCGTTTTCGTGGTTGGGGCCCCAAAAGAACGGCTCGGCGTCTTTTGTCGGGCGGGTCAGAGGCTAAGCGATCTTGGAGAAATTGTTAACAAAGCTACGATAGTACGCGCAGAGGCCAAGAAATCGACGCAAGCTTCGTTTATCCGCTGGTTTGGGGAATGAAGAGACAGCGGCCGTCTTCTCTGGGTCTTGGCTAACACCTCGAGCGCTGACAATGTGGCCGAGAAATTTCAGCTCGTTAAAAGCAAAGTGGCATTTTTCGGGTTTTAGAGAGAGACCGGCAGGTCGGATGGCCTCGAAGACAGCGCGCAAACGTTTCAGGTACTCGTCGAACGTGTCCGAGAAAATCACAACGTCATCGAGATATACGAGGCATACACTTTAGACTAGAGAGTATGGTGTCCATCATTCGCTGAAATGTGGCAGGGGCCGAACACAGGCTAAACGGGAGCACTTTAAATTCATACAAACCGTCCGGCGTAATAAAAGCGGTCTTCTCACGGTCTCGCTCGTCAACCTCTATTTGCCAATATTCCCTGCGGAGGTCAAGGGACGAAAAGTAAGTGGCATGGCAAAAGCGATCGAGGTAATCGTCTATGCGTGGCAGGGGGTACACATCCTTTTTCGTGACGTTGTTGAGGCGTCTGTAATCCACGCAGAACCTCAAGCTTCCATCCTTCTTCGCGACGAGGACAACAGGCGAAGACCAGGGGCTCGTCGACGGTTGGATAACGTCGTCCTGGAGCATTTCTGTTACTTGGCGGCGGATGGCATCACGTTCTTTTGAAGACACCCGGTAAGGACGCTGACATAGTGAACGTTGGTCATCGGCAACTATAATTCGGTCCTTCGTTAGTGGCGTCTGTCGGACCTTGGAGGTTGATGCAAAACAATCGCGGAACGAATTGACAAGATTCTCTATGCAGCGTTTCTCACTGGGCAAAAGGTGCGGGTTCACATCAGTCTGAATGGCTGTAGGCGTCGCATTGTTGTGGTCTGACGTGTTGGATAAAGCGTACTGGCCTGTCCATTCTCCAAGTTCTTCAAAATAAGCGACCGTCGTGTTCGCCGTCAAATGTTGGGGTTCACATATGAAGTTTGTCACTAGCACTTCGGCTTGGCCACGGACAAGTTCGACAAGGCCCCGAGCTACACAAACTTGTCGAGTTAGAAGCAGTGACATGTTAGCTTCGGCAATGCCACGCGTGCCGGTGCTGTGATCACATTCGACTGTGACGAACTTGCTCGCACGCGGAGGGATCGGTATGTGGTCGTCACAGACACGCAATATCGTTTTCCGGAAGTCCGTGTTGCTATCAATGGCTCGCTTGGTTGAAACGATACCATGAGCTGCTCCCGAAGGTCTATAACAGCACCACACTCTTGAAGAAAATCCATGCCGAGAATCAGACCTTTGCAGCACTCTTGTAATACGGCAAATGTGCCAGTGAAAGTAAAACCGCAGGTCTCTATGCGGCAAGTGCACATGCCAATCGGCGTCATTACATGACCACCGGAGGTACGCATCATTGGCCCAGACCAATGCGTCAGAACATTACGGAGTGCCGTGGCTAGATGGCTGCTCATGACGGAGAAATCGGCGCCGGTATCCACAAGTGCAGTCACAACACAACTTTCGGCGGTTACAAAAATTTCCCCAGAAACAATGCGTTCGCAGCACGTCGGTAAGTTCATCGGATCGGGTCGTCGCCGCTCGGGCCGTCGCGTCAAATCATCGGGTGGAGGCTGTTTATTCTGAGACGTAGCGGCGGCCCCACCCCCGGAGGTCGCCGTGTTTAATTTTCGCGGTGAGGGAACGTGCCTCTGAATTGCCCAGAGGAGAAGTACCGACTGGGCGAAGCAAAACGCCTCGTAGATGTCGATCGCGACCGCCGTTGTGGTGACGTTGGCTGCATCTCTTTAGCAGCCAGATACTCCTCCATCTCCTGTGGTCTTTCGCCATAGCGGGGTCGAGGCGCGTTTGGTGGAAATCCTCTCAAGCCTATTCTCCGGTATGGGCAATTGTGAAGAATGTGACCAGGTTCGCCGCAGTAATAACAGAGCGGCCGTCTGTTGGGCGTGCGCCACAAGTGCGCCTTGCTGATAGCGGGACGCTGGTATTGCTGCTGCTCGACGAGGCGCAAGTAGCGAGGCGGTGGTCCGACAACGGGACGGAATGGATCAGGCTCGGGGGCAGGTCGACGTAAGACATCACTATAAGTCATGACGCATGGCTCCGGTTGTGGTGCTGGTGGTGGCTGCACCGCTCGCCGAATTTCATCACGGATGACGTCCACGGTAGAATAATTCTTTGCAGAGGGAGCATTCAAGTGGAGGTTTTGTAGCTCTTCGCGGACAATGCTCCTCACAAGCTCCCGCAATGCCTCGTCCCTGGCTGCTGGCACGGACGCGGAGCAGGGTGTGGCCGCTACGTTCGCCTGGCGGCCGTATTGGGTACTCCGTTTTTGCAGGGAACGTTTTATGCTGGTAGCTTCTCTCGCGAAATCTGCGATAGTTCATGGGGGGTCGCGAATGAGACCAGCGAACAACTGCTCCTTCACCCCGCGCATGAGGTGCCGTACCTTCGTTGCCTCAGGCATGGTAGGGTCGGCCCGATTGAAAAGCCGCGTCATGTCCTCGAAAAACATGGCCACACTCTCATTTGACTGTTGAGACCTTGAACGAATTGCAATCTCCGCGTTTTGTTTGCGCGCACTCGAGCTGAATGTTGTAAGCAACTCACGGCGAAAGGCTGCCCAGTTGACAAAGGACGCCTCGTGGTTCTCAAACCACGTCTTGGCCGAGTCTTGCAGCGCGAAGTACACATTCATTAGCTTCCGCTCGTCGTGCCATTGGTTAAATGTAGCCACACGGTCAAAACTGGTCAACCAGTCTTCCACATCCTATAACCGGTCACCATGAAATGTTGGCGGTGATCGCGGGGCGCGAAGGACGAACGGTGGGGCGTTGCTGGAAGGCTGACTTGTCTGGCTGCTCGTCGTGGATGTCATGGTTCGTAGCGGGGTGGCCAGCGGTTCAAACTCAGGTTGTAGGCCTCGGAGGCGACGGCTGGCTTTATGGACAGGAGTCGTGTCCACGCGTTGATGAGCAGCGTCACGGACATCTTCGGGGGCAACGTACATGGGATCCTACCCAGCACCTCCACCAAATATCAACACACGTAGCAAGCAGCACAACAACCGAGCTGGTCCTTTTTAATCAAGCGAAACTCGAGAGAGACGAGGATGACGCTTAGTCACATGCCAAGACATTCGGCCACTTGTTGGCGCCAGGAGATGGTCAGCGGTGTGGCAGTATGAACCCCGCTGAGTTGTTTCAATGGTTAATCTACCCGACAACTGTGCCATGGTGCCCGGGGCTTAATGTAACCGCCGGCAGCTGCGTTTCGGTGGAGGTTAATTGAAGTTGTGTTTTATGACACATAGGCAGCAAAGGTCATTATGCGCCAAACTGTAGTTGGTGTGATGTGCGATGTCAATGGACGTAATAGGTTACCAGGCGGTCGACATTACCTGGCCGTTCTGCATTACAGTGCCCATTGCTCCCTTTCCGCGCTCACTCCTAGCTACCTACCTTCCACACAGAAAGTGTGACAGATCTGCACCTTTCCTTTCCTGTGAACAAATTATTATAAAGGCGTAAGCTTTTCCACGCTGAATTAGGGACGCAATTCCGTGCACGAGAGTTGTGCGCGGGATCTGTGCGTCAGACCTTTGCATTGGATCTGGGTGCATATGTCTGGCATGCTAATAACGGATATATGAGAAGGGAAATTCTGAAGTAAAACGATTGATGGCGATTGGTAATGAATAAACGTCATACGACAGATATCGATATGGTTAATGAATATTATTAATACATACTAAAATGACGATAACATGACTAAAAATGACTGCAAAACGCCCAATATGTCCAATGACTAGTAATAACTGCAACTGGACATGAATAAACAGGCTAACTGTGAGTAGGAATGACTACAATGACTAGCTATGACTCACCATGACTACGCAATGACCTGTAGCATACCATCGTGGTCCGGCAGCACAAGACGACATCCTCAGCACATCTGCCAAGCACGCCAAGATTGATTTTCGTGGCTGCAGGTCTAAATGTCGGCGGTGGTGATAATGGCAAACCTTTAACCTCCAATAGATACAGGATAGGCTTCACCCTATCAGCCTACACGACGGCCTGGATCCCTTGGACCCGGTTGGTGTGTTCTGCCAGTCGGATTACACCTAGCTGAGTCTCGGGGTATGAGCTCAGCAGTAGAGCCTCCCAAACTTCTTCCCTTTTTGCGATTCATTAATATCTTTTATTCCATGTCATATGCACGTCGATATCATATTCACTCGATCCGCCTTATCTTGACATAGATTGCGTCTATCTGAGAAATGTTCCGGGATGTCGGCGGTTCGCTATTCCGATTCCGCCTGGCTCAGCGGGTCCTGTAAAATATATTTGGGGAGACCCGACAAAGAGTGTGTCTGAGATTCATCTTTACACATTTTGCGACACTGGACTTCAAGCCTTTTCTCTCTCCTCCCGCCCTGCACTTTCTTCAGCCGCTTCACTTGACCTACCAGGGCCCGGAGTTCCAGACCCCGCCTGCCTTGTGTAAGCCATGGTGACGGATCCCCCACTCATGTACATATATCCTGCTTTCCATCTTTCACTTAGGTTTCATGCCCTCAATAAATACTCACGCAGGCGAGTGCGCGTGCAAGCACTTAGTTTCATCTTGCTGTGTCTCAGGGATACTCTCTCCGTCGTCTCACACGGCGCCTTGTCAAGTGTGCGCGGTCGCCGCTCTCATACTCCCTGCCTTCTGGTCATTGGACTCGGAACTTTGGTTCCTGACCATCGAGGCCTTGTTCCGCCGTCACCGCTTCACGTTTCAGGTGACCATGTTCGACCATGTAATTACCGCGCTCACACCTGCTACTGCTGTGATTGTTCGCGATGCCCTGCGCTCTCCGCCTACTGATCGCCCTTACAATCATCTTCGGGCGACGCTTATCCAAAGAACTTCTGAAACTGAGCCGCGCCGTCGGAACCAGCTCCTTACCTCTGAAGAGATAGGAGATCGCAATCCAACTGAGTTGTTGCGTGGCATGACCGCCATGGCTGGAGACTCCGCAGCTTTACAGTACAGCGCACTCCTGCGAGAACTAATCCTGCAGCGCATAGCACCGCAGGTGCGAATGATCCTGAACGTGTCTTCATCTCAGACACTGCAATCCCTCGCGGCGCTCGCAAATAAGGTCATGACGCCTACCCTATGTGGAAAACATTCATTGCCCTCTTGTTGCCCCTCTGTTGCCCAGCGCCTCTGCTAACGATTTCTAGGCCCGCCTTATCTATGCTAATGGGTAGCTCACTCGGCTAGTAGCGTGGCTCATAGTTGAAGTTGAAGCTTTTCACACTCGCCGCCGCTTTCCTTAACACCACCTCGGCGTACCAGCCCCAGTACCCCTGGAAACCGTCCTCCGTCCTTCGGGAACTTTAGCTGGTACCAGCGCCACTTCGACTCTCCCGCACCCCAATGCCGCCAGCCCTGCTCCTTCGCGGGATACGGTGTGGCCGAAACCTGAAGGAAACCAGTGTTCTGGACCCCAATCCAGTCGCCTCTTCCATGTCATCATCATCATCATCAGCCTGACTATACCCACTGCAGGGCGAATGCCTCTCTCATATTTCTCCACTTACCCCGCTTCTGTGCTAGCTGCATCCACTTGGCCCACGCGAACTTCTTTACCTCATCCGCCCACCTATCTTTCTGCCGCCCCCTGTTATGCTTTCCATCCCTTGGAATCCAGTTTATTACCCTAAGCGACCATCGGTTATCCTCTCTTTGAACTACATGTCCTACCCATGCCCCTTTCTTCTTCTTAATTTCCACTAGAACGTCGGTAACGAGTTATTTCTCTGACCCACTCTACACGCTTCCTATCTCTTAATGTTACCCCTAACATTTTTCGTTTCATAGCCCTCTGCGTTGTCCTCAACTTACGTAGAACTCTCTTGGTTAGCCTCCACGTTCCAGCCCCATAGGTGAGTACAGGTAAGATGCAACTGTTGTATACTTTCCTCTTGAGCGATACCGTAAGCTGCTAGTCATAATCTGCGAGTGCTTGCCAAATGCGCTCCATCCCAGTCTTATTCTTGTTATTTCCTTTTCATGGTCCGGATCTGCGGTTACTACCTGGCCTAAGTAAACATATTCGCCTACTACTTCCAGTACTTCGCTACCTGATGTAAACTGCTGTTCCTTCCCGAGGCTGTTGAACATTACCTTAGTCTTCTGCATATTGATTTTCAAGCCTACCTTTCTACGTTTCCTGTCCAGGTCATCAATCATTATTTGCACTTCATCCCCCGAGTTGCTTAGCAAGGCAATGTCATCAGCAAATCGCAGATTACTAAGGTATTCTCCGTCTGCCCTTATCCCTAACTGCTCCCATTCCAAGTCTCTGAATACTTCCTCTAAGCAAGCTGTGAATAATACTGGGGAGATTGTGTCTCCTTGCCTAAAACCTTTCTTTATGGGAATTTGTTACTTTATTTCTATCATCTGATGGATAGTAGAGTACCGTTTCCGAAAACCTGCTTGATCCTTTGCTTGATTGCAGTCTAAGGCTGACCTGATTCTATTAGCAATTACCTTAGTAAATACCTTATACGTAACAGACAGTAAGCTTATTGGTCTGTAATTTTTAAGGTCCTTAAAGTCCCCTTTCTTATGAATGAGGATAATGCTTGCATTCTTCCATGCTTCCGGTACCGTCGATGACACCAGGCACTGCGTATACAGGGCGGCCAGTTTTTCTAGCACAATATCTCCCCCGTCCTTTAGCAAATCTGTAGTTAACTGATCCTTTTCAGCTGATTTTCCCCTTTTCATAGTTTCTAATGCTTCCTTGACCTCGTCCTTCGTCACTGGTGGAACATCTGACTGTTTTCCCTGCCGCAAATCTCGTTACGGTCCTGACTACTTTGGCTACTGTAGAGATCTGTATAGAACTGCTCGGCTATTTTGACTATCTTGTCCATATTCGTGATGACGCTGCCCGCCTTGTCCCTTAGCGCATACATCTGGTTTTTGCCTATGCCCAATTTCTTCTTTACCGCTTTAACGCTTTCCCCGTTCTTTAAAGCATGCTCAATTTTCTCCATGTTACACTTCCTTATATCGGCCACATAAGGAAATTGATTAGCTTTGATATCTCGGTCAATTCGACCTGGTCTGTTTGGATTGGAAGCTTTTATACTCTGGCGTATCTTAATCAATTCTTTCGTCTCCTTAGACAGCTTACCGGTATCCTCTCTAACTATCCTACCGCCTACTTCTACCGCACACTCAATAATCATATCTCTGAAATTATTGTTCATTGCTTCTTGGGTAGTGTCGCCATCCTCGGTTAGAGCAGAATATCTATTCTGTAGCAAGATCCTGAATTCTTCTGCCCTCCCCCTCACCGCTAATTCGTTGATGGGTTTCTTCCTTACTAATCTGCTGCCTTCCTTCTTCAGATTTAGGCATCGGGACCTCACCATCCAATGGTCACTGCATCGCACTTTCCGGATTACCTATACATCTTACACAATGACTGGGGTTGAACACATTAAAAAGTCAATTTCATTTTTAGTCTCCTCGTTAGGAGTTTTTCATGTCCATTTCCGGTTCTTCCGTTTGCTGAAGAAGGTATTCATGATTCTTAGGTTATTGAGCTCTGCAAACTCAATTAATAACTCCCCCCTGCTATTCCTAGACACAATGCCATAGTCACCTACTGCCTGGTCTCCTGCCTGCTTTTTCCCTACCTTGGAATTGAAGTCGTCCATTAGTACAATATAATGCGTGTTTACTTTTCGCATTGCCGATTCTACATCTTCGTAGAAGCTTTCAACTGCCTGGTCATCATAACTACATGTAGGGGCATAGGCTTGTACAACCTTCAGTTTATACTGTTTATTAAGCCTAATTACGATGACTGCCACCCTCTCATTAATACTATAGAATTCATCTATATACGTATTGCTATATATACGTATTGACAAGGAAACCTACTCCTAGTTTTCGCCTCTCTAATAAGCCTCGATAACACAGTACATGCCCATCCTTCAGTACAGTATATGCCTCATTCGGCCTCCTAACCTCACTAAGCCCTTTGACATCCCATTTCATACCCTCTAGTTCCTCTAACAGCACTGCTAAACTAGCTTCACTAGCTAAGGTTCTAACGTTAAACGTTGCCAGGGTCAGTTTCCAATGGCGGCCTGTCCAGTGGAGCCAGAAGTTCTTAGCACCCCCTGCTGCGTCACAGGTCTGACCGCCGCCGTGGTCAGTTGTTCCGCAGCCGCTGGTGACTGAGGGCCGGGGTTTTGTGGAGCTTATCATGATAGGTTGCAGCCAAATACTGCACCAGGGTGGCCAACTCTTGTTCTGGTGAGGGAGTGCGTTGCCGGAGGTGTTCACCGGCATCAGATCGCACCCCAAACCTGTTTATGCAATTCCATCGACACGCGGGTTCTTTTTTTTTAATCCGGTGGTGAATTGCGCGGCACCGGGATTTCAACCCCGGTCCTCTTGCATGTGAGGCGGATGTTCTACCGCTACGTCACCGCTGCACTGTTCTTCCATGTCAATGACCACATAATGAAAGTCCGCTACCTAACCGACACCGCTGCCGAGATCAGTGTTATTCCGCCTGCATCGGCTTAGCGACGGCCTACTGCAGACTTTATACCTCTGAGCGCAGTCGACGGATCGACCATACGGACCGACTATACGGTCAGAAGTCGGTGCCTCTTGACAACGGACTCCGCCGTACCTTTTGCTGGGTATTTGTTATCGCGGACGTGCGCTTGCCAATCATCGACGCGGACTTCTATAAGGCACTGCAGGCTCCTAGTTGGCATACCGCAAAACCGAATACTGGATTCTGAAAAGAGCCTAGTCGCCCAAGGCGTATCTTGCTACGATCCACCACTGCGGCTCCTCAAGGCGCACAGCACAGTTCCCGACCCTTGGTCCAGCGTACTTGCCGAGTTTCCGGACGTCTTCCGACCCCCATCCTCTCAAGCATCGGTCGCGCGCAGCGTGACTCATCATATTATGACGACTGGGTCTCCCGTGTTTGCTCGCGCTCGTCGCCTCGCATCGGGTCGCCTCGCTGTCGTCAAACAAGAATTCAAACATAAGCTCGAGCTTTGCGTTATCCGTCCCTCCTCCCGTCCTTGGGCATCGCCTTTTCACATAGTGCCCAAAAAGAACGGCGACTAGCTCCAGTGCAGCGATTACCGGGCTCTCAACAAGGCCACAGTTCCTGACCGCTACCCGATTACCCATATCCAGAATTTTAGTGCGGCCCTTCTAGGCTGCACAATCTTCAGCAAGGTTGGTCTCGTGAAGGCATATCACCATATTCTTATGGAGACTCCGATATCCTTAAGACCGCCATTATAACATCTGTGTGCATGTTTGGATATCTCAAGATGCCTTTCGGTCCTTGCAAAGCGGCCCGCCTTTTCAGCGCTTTGTTGACCAAGTCCTACGCGTTTTGATCAGTATAGAAATCTGGGCGAGTTGGATTGGATTCATCTTAAAGCAGCACGAAACAAAGTACAAAAGAACAGGAGACGACACAAGCGCTAGTGTCGTCTTCTGTACTTTTGTCCTGAGTTTCGCGCTGCTTTAAGCGATTTGATGTGCTGATTTGCCTATCTTGATGACATTCTCTTCTTCAGCCCTATGGCACAGGCCCACAAGCTCCATCTGCGTCAAGTCCTCGCAAGGCTGAGCCGCTTTGCTCTTGTGCTCAATGGATCACCGAAAAGCGAGTCTTGCATTGCAGAGTTGGACTCTGTCGGCCATCGCGTGAACGCCACTGGCATCCGCCCATTACCGGCCCCTGTCACCGCCATCGCTCAAATTCCCTGATACACCACCACCCGGAAACTGTGCTAATTTCTTGGCCTCGCCAACTATTATCGGCGCTTCATTCCTCGATGCGCTGCAGTACTGCAGTATCTTTACGACCCTCCTTCAGGTCAACGGCGTCAAATATCAATAAGTTCACCACCGTTTGCTGGTCCGTCAGGGCGGCGGCGATAAATAGCTCCACGCCTACCGGGAGATCAGAAAGAATCAAAACGACATGTCATATATCATGCATAGGCAATGGTTGCGATTTTTTTTGTATTCTATTCGGCAATGGTCTAGGTTCTTCTATGGCTGCTCCCGTGGCGATTGCTGCTGCTCTGGGTGAAGAGAATTCATAAAGTTTTAGCAAATGTCTTTGCCCCCGAGTGTATTAGTTTTAACAACAGTGGCTTCAAACAGACGATTACCGCAGGACACGCATGCAGCGCGATGCAATTAATGAGCGATAAGCGTCGGCCTATTAAGGCCCGTACGTGACTCAAATCGACTATGGCGAGCGCGCTTCCATCGAAATACACTTTAAAAATACACTAGGCGGTTTAAGCTATGCGAATACGAAGCATCGCAGCACATACTTTCGCTTAAACGATTTAACAATGGTGATCTAAATTAAAGCTTGGTTATTGAGCGGTAAATTAAACGTCGGTCCGCACATGCATGGACGTTCCCACATATGGCAAATCGTATCGACGCTTCCTGCTTCGTTGTCGCTCTAAGAAGTGAAGTATTAGAAAAAAATGGAGAGAAAACACTGCACGTACAATCTCAGTATGAATATCAGCAGCAGCCTGACTATACCCACTGCAGGGCGAAGGCCTCTCCTATATTTCTCCACTTGACCCGGTTGTGTGCTAGCTGCATCCACTTGACCCCTGCGAACTTCTTAATCTCATCCGCCCACCTAACTTTCTGCCGCCCCCTGCTACGCTTTTCTTCCCTTGGAATCCAGTTTGTTACCCTAAGGGACCATCGGTTATCCTCTCTTCGCACTACATGTCCTGCCCATGTCCATTTCTTCTTCTTAATTTCCACTAGAATGTCGGTAACTTGAGTTATTTCTCTGACCCACTGTGCACGCTTCCTATCTCTTAATGTTACCCCTACCATTTTTCGTTCCATAGCCCTCTGGGTTGACCTCAACTTAAGTAGAACACTCTTGGTTAGCCTCCACGTTTCAGCGCCATAGGTAAGTACAGGTAAGATGCAACTGTTATATACTTTCCTCTTTAGCGATACCGGTAAGCTGCTAGACATAATCTGCGAGTGCTTGCCAAATGCGCTCCATCCCAATCTTATTCTTCGTACTATTTCCTTTTCATGGTCAGGATCTGAATAATATTAAGGTTATGCTGAAATAAATATCTGGGTTACAGTTTCACTTTTCTTCATCGCACTCGTTCGCACTTTGTTTTTTCTCAAGCGTCCGCACTTGTTGACGACACACCGCGCACTTCTGTTCCAGTCCACTGATGGCACTCACTCGCGCCGAAATATGGACGCTCTGTTCGCTGCTTGCTAGGTGCATTAAAAACAATACAAATAAAGGAAGAAAAACATGGAGGCACGGCGCCAGCAACAGCGGCGCCGACTTGCCCGAGTGGAAGCGCTCGGCAGGTGGGGTTGTCGGGTTACACGCTGCGCGATGCAATCCAAGACGCAGGCCCTGACGCACCACGTGTGGCTCAAAGTGCACACGGCCGCCGCCCGGGCGGGAATTTACGACGCAATGCGTCAGCCGCTATACTTTAGGGCTCTATTTCTTTCATATACCTATTTGACATACGTAGAGCTAGCCTAACTTACGTCTTAGGCTCTGCAAGAGTAGACCATTCCACACGTGTATAATCAAAAGTACAACTGCCATGACCATGGCGCAATAATCACTGATGGAATACGCACACATACGGTACTGGTAAATGCTCTATGATTATCTTTAAACACTCATTCGGCAAACGAGTACGCCAGCTATTTGCTAAACAAGCCGCGAATATTCAAATCACTGCAGTGGCAAAAATGATCGCAGAGCCAGCTAGAGTCGCCCGCGGCACGGCGGCGGGCCGGCTTCCACATTTCACACGAACTTGAAACGCGAAATATATCCGCGTGGTGCTTTGTCACACTGAATTTCATAGGAACACGAAATGCCTTCGTGTAGCGGCCAGGATACAAAAGCGGCAACTCAGCAGAGCAACATTTGATTCGAGCCATGCCAAGTGCATGGATAGCATAATTTTAGAATTTCTGGTTTATTTATTCTTTTTTTCGCACTTGTGCGAAAAAAAGAATAAATAACGTTTCTCCGCTTTTATTCACACCCCCAATTACGCGATTCAGTCGTCGTTCACTGCAATACAATGCTTGCGCTACATATGGCAAGAAGCAATAACTGTAGAGTTCCAAAACTAAATAAAGCAGTCGTTGTTTTACAACTAAGCTTAAATCGGTATCAAAACTTATTTATGCTCTAACTACCTCCGTGGTGGAACAGTTACAGGCGTGCGCGGGGAAGGTAGGTTTTTTTTTTTTTTTTTTTTACAAATATTATGTATGGAAAGAAGATACCCACATGTACACTGACTTGTTAGCATTATAACGAAAAGAAGTGAAAGAAAAGACTGGAAATACAAATAAAATACGAAAAGGTACAATGGGTATATTAACAACTGGGTTACAATGACACATCTTTGTTTCGCACACGCTCGTTCGCACAGTTTTCCAGCGCCTGCTCTCCGTGCTGACGCACCGCTCAATCCCGTCCTCGCGCACTTCGCACTCCTGTCGTTCCCCGGATCGCACTCTCTCACCGCATGCGATACGAGCAAGGTACGAGGTTGTATGCGCGCGTCGAAATCCACGCAGGTGCGCCAAAGCGGTGGACGGGTCGACGCACCACGCAGGGTCCAAGGGGTGGACTGCCGCCGCCCAGAGGAAGGAATTGCGCAGTAATAAAAAGACGAACGCTAACACACTGGAGGCTTCTTTCAAACATTTCCGGGCTCTCATAAAAGGTTGCCTAGAGAAATGTGCTTTTACCGCATATTCTTGGCCAATAAAATATACGCAAGAAACTAAACTGTGAGAAAGAAACTAGCGCCTACGGGCCAACAAATGACTAATCTAGCAGACAGAATGATGCTGACGGTGCGGGTATATGAGAAAAAATGTAAGCATGGTATGTAACTAGCTTATAAAGAGGTGGCAAGTCGTGGTACTGAGATGCTTAGCTCGATAATTTTCAACAAACTTGCTTCAAATCCTCATTTCAGGGTTGTTAAGTTGCTGGGCTGTTGTGGAGGAGCGGAACACTCCAAAACAGCCGGCTCGCTTCTTTCGTTTGCTTTTCTTTCTGATTGTTAACTTTGTTGTCAGGGGTTTTTTATGAGTACGCGTCCGGGCGCCCGTTGAACTTGAAATACGCGAGGAAAGGTTATTTGACCGGGAGTTCGGGGCTGAGACCTTGGGAGGTTTTGGTCGGACCGTGAGACAGAATAGGCATCTCGGCGCCAGACGCGGGAATTATGACTCTCGGGGAAAACAACCTGCGCCGCATCTGCCGCTCGTACCACTTAAGGCGCCTGCAAATGTGCACGCTGCAGTGACCTTTGGCCTGTGCGACCGGAGGAGTGTGCTGGTTGCTGTTGCAGCCGCGTGGGAAACCCAGGGTCGTCTTACGGGTAGCACACGTTGTTTCAGTTTCAAAGACAGATCCGTACAAGTCAAGCGTGCCGGCGACGCGGAGACTGCGGAGAGCGAACCGCGTCGTCGTTTAACCTGTCAGCTCAGACCAATAACGGGCGCTGGTTTATGACTTCCCTGCTCAGCGCATTACCGGTGGGACGGCATCGACGCAACCGTAAGCTGTCAAAACAAAACACGAAAACGGACGGTCGCTCGGAAGCGCGACGTTTACACACAAGCGGTCTCATGTTTCTGGCTGTGCGAGCCGGGGGTGCCGTTTCTAATGCGATGCCTTCGTAGTATTCGAGCGGAAAGGCGCGCACCGCACCGTCGAGCTGTCGACTCTCGCGTGAACATAAATATCCCCGCGGCGCTCTCGCTCAGCCGGCCAAGACGCGGGAGAACAGTATGGCACATCCGGTGCTGTCGGTTCTAAAGTTGACGGAAACATCGCTGCAGCACACGGCGCTCGTGTTGATGAGCGTGGTAGCAATAAATTCTCTTCTTTTTCTCGCTCTTCTTACGGCCAGCGGGGTCCGGACACTACCCTCGTATTTCTTGCTGCCCTGTGTGCCCTTGCACGTGTATGCATTGCTGGTGAAAGTGAAAGGGCGTTCATGTTTTGTTTGGTCTCGCCCCTGATTTTGAGAGAGTATCTGTGCGTCGTCTCCACAGGGGGAAAGGACGAAGCTCTGTGTGCCCTCTCACGTGTATGCGTTGCTGGTGAAAGTGAAAGGGCGTTCATGTGTCTTTGCTAATTTGTTTTGTCTCGCCCCTGATTTTTTGAGAGTATCTGTGCGTCGTCTCCACAGGGGGAAAGGGCGAACGATTGGTGGGAGGCACGCGGGGCTCACGAAGGACCAATCTCGGAGGTGCCGATGTTGCATTGGCTATTTAAAATGTGGCTTTGTCATTCTGATTGGCTCGCAGAAGCTCTTTTCCTCCGATTGGCCACGAAGTTGGTAACCAGGATGTTGAAAATGTATACTTAAGACGGGTGTTTGGGGAGAAGAGACGGACGGCTAGACAGACTGACTGCCGACTTACGACTGGTGGCAGGAAGTCGCGAACTGTGTTATGGAAATCAAAATGTGTTTTGACCCGTTCAATGAAGTGCCCGTAGCGCTCGAAAAGTTGTCCCTTCCGTTTCCTGCAACGTGTCCCCGGATCAACGGACCATCTGGAACACCACATCATCCATATTTATATATAAGAAAATCAACTAGGGTGATTGAAATATTCCACTCGATTGAGCACTATTGTATGAAAGCATTTTCGTTGGTATGCTAAAAGTGAGCAAACTATTCGTAGTAGAACACAGCATTCACAAAATACAACTTGAACAGGTTTGGGTGTTGTAAACAAAACAGCTAGACGCCTCTACAGGGCGACGACGCGCTCCGCTGCTGGCACATAGCCCTACATAGATGAGCAGCAGCAGCAGCAGCGCTTCGTTCAAGGCTGGTTCAATTCCTGTCATCTAGGAAACGCTTGCTAAACGGAGGGTACAAAACCGAGACCATCGAGCTGCTGAAAAAGCGATTACTAAAAAGCTCGAAGGATGACGCGACAATCGCTTGACGGCGACAGTTGTATTTGGTTTCAAAGAGGGCGCTCCGTTCTTTTGTCCGAAAAGCTTTCCGCCGCTGCGAGAGCCGTCTGCCGAGAGACCCCGCGGAGATTCGAGGCAGCGCGACAGCAACCGCAAGAGGGACAACAGCAAGGGAGGCAGGAGCGCCAGCCGCCACAGACCGTCGCAATCGGGGGAAAGAGTCGCCTGGGCCCAAACAGTCAAGGCAAACATGGCAGAGAAGAGACAACCACCGGCGCAAAACGCCATGAAGAAGTTCCAAGAAGCGAACGGCGTGGTAATAAAAGCCCTAAGAGACGAGAACGAGAAGCTAAAGCAGAGAATCGCCGAACAGGACGCAACCATCAAGGAAATCAACGCGAAGCTAACGACATTAATTGCGATGCAGCAAAAGCAGCAGCTGCTGCCGAAGCCCGCACAAGAGAGGAAACAAGAAGAGATAACCGAGGACGAACCAGAGGTCGAGGTGGACCCAAGAGACACGAAAGCGGCGGGACCGGCTCCCAAGAGGAGAGCCATAGAGGGCGCCAAGGAACGAAAGACAATGGAGAGAATCGAAAAACAGGACGACAGACTCGACCGTCTCGAGGCGATCAGCAAGGTAACCAACGAAAGCCTTACTGCGCTCGCGCAAACGGTTCAGCAGATGACAACGAACATACAGAGCACGATCCAGAACATGATGGCGCAAACGCAAGCATAGCTGCAGACGCAGATACAGGCACAAATACAAGGTATGGAAGCACAGATCATCGCCAAACTGCAGCAATCATGGCCGGGACAGCACGTACAGCAACATCCACACCACCAGTGAGAGACCTCTTGGTCTGGCACTGGAACTGCAACGGCTTTACCGGCAAGAGAGCGGTGCTGCAGCAACACTTGCAGCAACTAACCAGGAAACCAGACGTCATAATGATTCAAGAAACACACAGCGAAGAGACGCCGAGACTGCCGGGCTACCGGTCGCATGACAGCCCGCCGAGCAAAAGGGACACGTCCAAGGGCAAGGGCAGAGGGGTCTGCACCTTCGTTAGGAAAGGGATCACCTTCGTGGAACACGAAATGATCGGCAGAAGCGCCATCGAACACTGCACGGTGGAAGTAATCGCGGGCAAGAAGAGGAAGGAGAGCACTTTCCTGGCGAACGTCTACGGCAATCCGTCCCACGGACAACAGAAATTCAAGGCACTGCTCCACAAGGCAACTTCAGTCGCGGGGAGCAATACGCTCGTAGTGTGCGGAGACTTTAACGCTCCGAGCCAAGACTGGGGCTACCACAGAACGACGGTCAAGGGGAGAGAGCTGATGCAAGACGCCACCGACGTCGGACTGAACCTAATCGCGGATCCGGCCTTTCCCACCAGGATCGGCACATCTGTTACGAGAGACACAACTCCGGACCTTACCTTCGTCAAAACTGACGGAGGATCAAGAGAAGTGAAATGGAGAAACACGGGCCAAGAGCTGGGCAGCGATCACTACATCGTGGAGGTCGTCGTACCGCTCGAAGGCCAAGGCAACACCGGCATAAGGAAGCATCGCATTACGGACTGGGACATCGAGCAATGGGCGGCCAATGTCGTTGAGACGACGGAAGGAGCCACCAAAGAGCTAGAGACAGACGAACGGATAGACAAGATGGACAGTCGGCTGGCCCACCTGATAGAAGCCAAGCAGTCCATAAAGGCGAGGTGGCAGAAGCGACAAACCAACCGAAGTCTAAGGAAGAAGATCGCCGAGCTCAACAGGCAGATCGAGGCCCACTGCAGGGTGCTGTGCACCCAACAGTGGAACGAGGCCTGCAACGAAGCCGACGGACAGATGCACAAGGGCAAGACGTGGAACATGCTGCGGCACCTCCTCGACGAAACCAAGACCAAGGGCCACCAACACAACAACCTGGCCAGGATCCTACACAAGGCAATCTACGAACACGGGGAAGACGAGGTCAAGCGGCGCTTGGACGCCAAGTACCTGCCGACCACCCCCACGGAAAGACACCCGGATTACCAAGGCAAAGATAACGAGACGCTAGATCGCGACATCCAGACCTGGGAAGTCAGATTTGCCCTGCAGGATCTCAATGGAAGGTCTGCCGCGGGTCCCGATCGAGTGACCAACAGAGCGTTCAAGAACCTCAACGAAGCGGCCATCGAAACGCTCACGAACTTCTACAACAAGTGCTGGAAAGAAGGAAGGCTACCCAAGCAATGGAAAGCAGCCAAGACGATCCTCATCCCCAAGCCTGGCAAGCCGCCCAACATGAGAACCTCAGGCCGATCTCGCTCACTTCGTGCGTAGGAAAGGTCCTCGAGCACGTTCTCATAAACAGGTGGCAGCGTTACCTGGAAGAATCGGAGTTTTACCCAAATTCCATCATCGGGTTTCGGAACAAACTCGGGACGCAAGACGCCATGATCTTACTGAAAAACGATATCATCGACGATACGACGGGCACCAAGGACAACAAAGCCGTACTCGGGCTGGACTTGCAGAGCGGCTTTGATAAAGTGAGGCACGCGGCTATCCTGGCCCAAGTATCCAGGCTAAACATGGGCAGGAGGACATACCAGTACATCAAAGACTTCCTGACGGAACGGACCACCGAAATCTGTGCAGGAGACCTGCAGCTCGAAGAGAAGAAGCTGGGCAGCGTCGGAACTCCGCAGGGGTCGGTAATCTCCCCGCTACTCTTCAACCTCGTGATGATCGGGGTGGCCACCCGGCTAGAAAGAGTAGCGGGAGTCCGGCACACCATCTACGCCGACGACGTTACGCTATGGGTCCCGGAAGGAAGTGGCGGACACATCGAGACAACGCCGCAAGAAGCGATCAACGCCATCGAGGAGCAGCTGGACGGGTCTGGACTCGTTTGCTCTCCGGCCAAGTCAGAACTGCTGGTGACTCCCCCGAAAGGATCTGGCAGGAAAAGAAAGAATATGGAAGTCAAGTACGAGCGTCCCAAGATCACGGTCAAGACGGCGGGAGGACAAGTGAACGTAACAAGATAGACGCCACCATACGCAAGGTGTATAAGGCGGCACTCGGTCTCCTAGGGGGCACGAGTACCGAAAAATTCATGGCGCTGGGAGTCCACAACACGCTGGACGAAATAGCCGAAGCACGGAGAACGGCGCAACTCGAGCGTCTCTCTGAAACGAGAGCCGGAAGACAGATACTGCGGGACCTTGGCCTCTAGCCGAGGGAAGGCAAGCAGCAGAAAGACGTACCTATACCAGATAGCATCAACAGAAAGCTCAGGGTCTTCCCGATCCCGAAGAACGTGAACCCCGAGCACAACAGGGAGCGGAGGTTGGCGAGGGCCAGGGCTCTCGTAGACCTCCACGCTAGAGAAGAAGGCGCCGCCTACGTGGACGCGGCGGAGTATCGAGGGAACACCGACGCATATGCGGCGGTGGTTGTCGGGGCATCGACAGGTGCAACGAAGACCGCGGTGAGCGTCCCGACTCGAGAAGCGCACCGGGCGGAGGAGGTGGCCATCACCTTGGCCGTTTCCGACCCCGGATGCACTACAGTGTTGTATGACTCTAGAACGGCAGTGAAGAACTACGCCAAGGGTAGGGTATGTAGTGAGGCCGCGCGCATACTGCGCAAGGCCGAAGACATCGGACGCAAAAGTCCTGTGGTGATCAAGTGGTTTCCGGCCCACATGGGCAGTGACGTGTCGGAATGCGGAAACGTGAACCACAACGAGACGGCCAACTCGGCAGCGCGAGGACTAACCAACCGCGCGGCTGCAAGCACGGCCGACTCGGAGTCTTGGTCGCGGCGCAGTGCCAAGGACAAGATGACCACCTTCAACGAAATAGTGAAATGGTACAGACTGAACAGACAGACTATGCCGCCACCTCACCCGGGGCTTACCCGGAAGGAGGCAGTGTTATACAGACAGTTACATACGGGGTCCCTGCTCACCCCGGTGCTAGCTAAGCACATGTGTCCGAGTGTGCACGCGAGCGACATGTGTAGACTGTGTGCGAAGGAGAGAGCCACCGCGGCTCACATCCTTTGGGACTGTAGCGTAAATCCGCGCGAAGCCAGCGAGAAGACGACGATCCCGCCGCAGCTAGAGGCTGCAACGAGGAGCTGTGATCAAGAGACACAACTCAAGGCCGTCCAGCAGGTCTCGGCAGCTCTAGAGAGGCAGTGACCGAGCGAAACCGAGGAGACGGGGGGCAGCACCCCAAACAAGGGGGCGGCGGCCCTCTCGAGCCCGCGGAAGTAGCGACAGACGTAACAAGACCTCAAGGAGCACAACGCACGAGACTGACGTAGTGGCCGCGTCGCGGTAAAAGCTTGGCCTCCCTGCTTGGAGGGAGCCTAACCGATTCTGCAGGCATTTTAAATAAAAGTTGTTCTCTCTCTCTCTCTCATCCAACGGCCAATTGTTCGCTCGGCTCGACGTTCGGTGGCACAGCGCACGGAAAATGCTTCTTTCTTCAAGAAATATTCCATGTAAGTTTTCAAATTTTTTCATTCAGATTTCATAAAGCGTTTGTGTATATTCGAGCAAAATATTAGCCTCTTAGATTGAGCATTTTTTAAAATACATGCGCTGTCTTACATTTCATTGTTGCTGCAGGCTGAGTAAGCCATGTGCTAGGGAGATTTGTCTTCTTTTAGCATATTTCTTACGTTGGTAACTTTTCAAAAGTGGTTCTCAAGTGTCCGCGACTTGATCCCGATCATTTTGCAGCTTATTTCAAGTTAAACCGTTACTGTTTTGCAGAGTACTGATTTCCTAAAATAAACAACTGCGTGACATCGTAGCCCTAATAGCCAACTTCGGATATTCACGGCGTTACAGTGGCTGGAACGGCGTATAGCCGTCGCGTGGCTCGGCCGCTCGGGCGACCTCGGGCGGAGTCGGCGGAGTCCGGGCAAAAGCATATTTTCTCGTGTCTGGTGCGATAAAACGCTAACCGCATGAGTCGCGCGGCAGCACGATGCGCAGTGCGCTGAGGACCGCTAAAGCATTGCCGCTCGTCGCTGCCGCCCAGGTACTGGGTTTTTAGAAAATCGCTCATGATGCTGGAACCAGCTCGCGAGGCAGCCAATCGCAAAAGGCTTTGGGGTACTCACCTTCGCTGTTTTTTTTTTGGTGTTTTTTTGCATGCAAAGTTTGTTTCCCTAGTCCGGTATGAGCGAAAATCCTGCAGACGCTCATTTCGTCTGATCCGTGCATATATGAGCGCATCGAGACGGTTTAGTAAAAGCTTGGTAGGGTAGTATTGCAAAACAAAAAAGGCTAGTGTGGATAGATATTGCTAATTTTCGAAAGTTGCAGAAAAACGCCACTGCTTTCAATCATGTCTGCATCGCAGTATGGTAGCGCGCCGCTGCGCTGGGACCATTTTTTTTTCAGGGGGGGGGGGGCTCGACGCTTTTCAAGAAATTTCATCAGTGTTGCTGTTTAGTGCAAGAAACTGGATATAGTGTAACTGTACACATTTACCAAACAAAGAGGCGGCGCTAACAAAGTAAGGCCGAAAACGTGTCTCTGTCGCTGAGGTCCTTCGCTCTGTGCGATGTGCACCAGCGGCAGCGACCGGCGTTGGCGACGTCTTCGCGCGATGCATCGCCAGGGATTGTCGCCTATTTTTTTCATTCTGTATCGTTCCTTCAGCTGCAATAGATCAGTTGCAAAACCTACACGTCAGCTTTCCGGTGCGGCAGACATTCCTGCACAATGGCGGCATAGACTTTGGGGTAATAGTGGGGTACAGTGCTAGCACATCGCCTGACGGGCAGGGTAATTCCCGCACCTCTTGCCCATTCGTCACAGTATTAATCGCGTAATAACTGGATTCCAAGGGAAGGAAAGCGTAGCAGGGGGCGGCCGAAAGTTAGGTGGGCGGATGGGATTAAGAAGTTCGCAGGGGTCAAGTGGATGCAGCTAGCACAGAACCGGGTTAAAGGTCCCCTGAAAGGGGTCACAAAGAAGGGTAAACAACGCCATAACACTGATAGTTATTAAACCACCCATCATTCTCCCGCAAAAATTTTCGATCTAGCTTCAGCAACACCAGAGATATCGGCGATTAAAAATGACCCTTCCAATTTTCCCTCTCAACTCGTACGCCGAATGGCGCCATAAAAAAAAACAAAGAATACAATCAAGTTCAAAGCTCCGCCCAGACATACGTCACTTCGACGAACTTCCGGTGGCCGCGCGCTCGCTCGCTGGCGTACTCGCGCCAACCCGTCCTCGCTCGCACACGCCTGAGTTCGCCAGTTCGCGCAGCGACGGTTAGTGCAACCGCGAACCCGTGGTTATCCTATGTTACACGGCGGACCAAACCATGGTTGCACCACTAACCGCGGTTACCGCAAACCGAGCTTGACGACCTCGGTTTGTGGCGTTAACCGAGGTTATGACGGCGTCTGTTGACGGAAGCTACTCGTCGGCGCCCGAGTGCGTGAAACGTACGAGCGGGTCTGCTTCACAAAGTTATTCATTTGCCCACTGTATCACGTTTAAAGATCGATGTATAGATTATGGTGCCGCCCGACGTCTTCGATTACGGCCGACAGCGCAGCGACTGCGTACTGAAGCCTTGTCTTGCCTACAGTATCGTTTGAACGGCTTGTTGCTGAGCAGAACGTCAAAAAATACGCGACCTTAGCTATGAAAGTACAGGAGTTTGCAAGGCTTGCAGCACGGGATGCCGCGAGCAGGCTGAGGTACGTTACACAATTACCGCGGGGGTGGAACGTGCGAGCGCGGCGAACGCCGGCGCCGTGCGTGACCGTCAATAGTCGTCGCTAGGCCTACATTGTTTCGCTTCGAAGCCGCGGCGGTCGACGCATTGGAACATGATCAACGCTGTCGTAAATCGTCTACTTATGAAACTGCCTTATAGTGATTCCTATCCTGCAATAATAAAATGATTATAGGATTAACTCTGCCGACGCATTAATCGCAGAGCTAGTACGAGCAGATCGGATCAGCCGAAATGCACCAGCGGCAGCTGGCTTGAGCAGAAACTAGCTTGTATCATGGCTATCGCTCTTACCAGCAATTTGCTGCTGGTCAGCGATCCTCACGAGGGCTTCATACTTGATATTCGGCTCAGTATTCCAGACGCCAACAAATTTTAGCACGCTTTATTTCGGACATCGGTGCTAACGATCCGCATTGTCGTTCGCGAACGGTATGAGGGAGGAGGGGCCACAGCGGCGGTGTTTACGGCGGTCGAGGAGGTGCTGCCATCGTGCGGTGCTTGACCGTGCTGTTGACGCCTCGTCGGACGACACTCCGATACTCCTGAAACAAGGTTATATAAATAAGATATTTGTAAATGCAGCTTCGTTTTGCCGATCCCTGCGTCGCTTCGGTTGTTGCACTTAATGGGCAATGGCCCCCTAACCGATAAGGGCGGCGAGCTGTGTAACAGCCCGCACAGAGGTCGAGCAGCGCACGAGCAGACGACTTTCGCAGCTACCGGAAGTGTGTCCGTGACGTCATGGTTGCAGTGACCGCAGCGAATGGCAGCTTCTAGCAAGCCTTGCCAGTCAACCGACCCGTGACGTCACGGGACTAGGAAATAGTTCCATGCGACACCGCCAAGCGACATTCTCTCTGCCCGCGAATTTCAAAAAACGCTGTTTTTAAAAATTAATAATAAATCGCTGGCTTTGTTCCAAGGAGTTATACTTTGCGTTAATGCTCAAAAGGATGTGTTCTACACACTGAAAACGTTTATCAGTGGTTTCTTGGGGGCCGTTTTCGTGGACCTTTAAGTGGAGAAATATGGGAGAGGCCTTCGCCCTGCAGTGGGTATAGTCAGGCTGATGATGATGATGATGAACAAAGAGTTGCAATTATTCCATTTTTTGAGACAGCATTCAATTGAAATTATAGATTAACTAAACAGAGAAGAGCCGTGGTATGCTGTTATCATGATTTAGAGGCATCGATTTAATGGATACTTTCTTGCCTTGCATTTAGGGCTCTTTGCTCTTATAGCGCCCGCAGTCCAGCTGCTCCACTTGTATCATCGCACTGTTCTTGCACGAGCAATCATCTGCCATCAAAGGGATGCTGCCTGAATGTGAAGCAGACAACATCATCAACATTTTGGTGCTGCAAACCTGTCCACAACTGTGGGAGCCTTGCCATGAAACATGCTGTGTGTAAGGAAACATTGCCTCAGTAGGTTGACACATTGCCTTTGTTCTGCATTATATAAAGGCTTTAAATGCTCTGCTGGCATTTTGCTATATGATCGCATGCTATATGACTTTTTCTGGCTTTTTAGCTCAAGACTTAGTTGTTCAGAATCTTGCCCATCAGTATGCAGAAAATAATATCCTTCATGTCCCTGGCAGTGCTTTAATAGCGGGTGCTATATTTCATTGCTATATTTCAACAGTATGCGACTATTTCAAGCTGGGGCATGATTGAGTGAACCTGTGGTGTAATAGCACAATAACAGGCATAGCTTGTTGAACTGACGAAGTAGTTGTCATTTGCGTAACACAGGAGTGCAGGTGCTTTAAGTGATGGAATATTTAGCATACTTGATTATTACAAGGATTCGCAGGAAGCCTGCATTGAGGTTGCAGAGAAGAAAGCCATTTAGGATTGCTCAGGTTATTTGCCTTCCACGTGGAGAAATATGGAAGAGGCATTTGCCCTGCAGTGGGTATAGTCAGGCTGATGATGATGATGATGATGAAGGACGATTTTCTGTGTTTGATGTTACCAGTTGCGCCATTTAAGATACGCAGTGTGCATCATTGGTACATTAGTTGCATTTCGGGATGTTGTCACTCCTTATATTCCCTACTCATATTTCTTTTTCTACATCCCCTTGCAACTGCCCAACGAAATAAGACGTATAAAACTGTGAAACTGCCGCAGTCTCTGAATGCTATGTGAACAACAAAAAAGCTTTTGCATGTCTTAATAAAAGTAGAAATGATCCCCCGATTTTTTTTTATTGTCATGTCTAGTCAGACGGTTTAGTGAACTGCCACATGACCAAGCAATTGAAACTTTAAGTGCACTGAGGAGTCATGCGTTAGAGCAAGCATATGGATTTTGTGTTGCTTAGCTGCTTAACTCCAAATATCCTCCTTTGTCAGACAAGATATTTTTTTAGAAAACTGGATGAGCCAGAAGAAAGCAGATTTGATTCTTAGCAGCATTGTTACTTGTTACACGTGCGTTCCACCTCTGTATACATGAACTCGGCAGAATTGGGTCGAGTACGTCTGTCGAGTGAAAAATCTGTTGTGGGGTTCATGTATACACAGTCGGGTCGAGTGAAATAGGCGGCGGAGCGGGTCGCGTTAACTTGCTTGCAGGGGGTAGGTTAATTCGTTCGACCCGCTTATCTAAAGGCATGTAGACACTGTCCAGTCAGGGAGTCTAGTTATGGGGAACTCTGGGATATGAAAAATCCTCTGGAGCGGCGACGAGCGTCACTCGAAATGAATGCTTTTTAGCGCTCATCAACGATAAAAAATAATCGAAGCTCTCCATAGTAAAAGACAATGGGATCAAATATTAGTAAGAACTTGCACAATAACATCGAATCTCGATGCTACGCTCTGCGGCGATACTTACTCACAAGAAAGCGAGTTCATGTAGACATCAGCCGGGTCGAGAATGATGACCTTGCTTACTCAACGCTGATTCAACCCGGTGCTGTCGAGTCCATGTACACAGGGCTATTTTACTTGTAATTTTAGGTGAACTCTCAGTTCGTGTATTGCAGATTAAATTTGAGCGATATTGGTGCTTTTTTGAGTATGTGCTGTTTTGTTCTGCAAACAATACTATTTCTCCAGACACAATCTTATTTTTAATTTGAGTACAAAATATTGTCCATTTTTGAAAAAAAAATATTTGTGAGGCTGTTAAGAAATTTTGATTTTGAAATATATTCACAAAATAGCAATATTGTCACGACTGAAGTCAGAGGGAGCCGTGAAAGTACACGTAGCCGAGGACCCGAGAATAAGGTCGGCTTGTAGTTCCGAACACAGAGTCACAGAGTCCAGCACCAGCGCGCCGCTCGTGCCAACCACCGCTTCATCGTCGTCGGCATCAAACACGGCTGTCGCGCGGCGCTAGGCACGTGGCATTATTCCCCCCCGTGAAAGAAAACATCGTCCCGATGACAAGGTGAGAGGAGAAAAAAAATTAGGCGTGAGCTGAACTGTACAATAACGCAAGGTTTCACTTGCAGGGAACGCTCAGTCACGCGAAAAGTACGGCTTTAAGCGCACCACATGCACAATTTCAGGCCGCTGGCGTCGAACACTGACGGTCACAGTTCCATCTGGAACGACTTCGTAATTAACGTTGTTTAAGCGGCGCAGGACTTTATAGGGTCCGAAATAGCGGTGGAGTAGTTTCTCGCTCAAGCCTTTGTGACGCACGGGGGTCCACACCCACACTTGGTCCCCTGGTTCGTAGTGGGCCTCCCTGTGCCGAAGGTTATAGTGTCGCGCGTCGGTGGCATGCTGCTCCTTGATGTGTAAGCGGGCCAGCTGACGGGCTTGCTCGGCCTGTTCCGCGAAATGGGCGGCGTCGGGTTTGACCGCTTCTTCCCCGCACGGGAGCATCGCGTCCAACATCGTGCGGGCCTCTCTGCCATATACGAGACGGAACGGCGTAAACTTCGTGGTTTCCTGCGGCGCCGTATTGTAGGCGAAGGTGACATACGGCAGGATCTCGTCCCACATTTTATGCTCAACGTCGATGTACATTGAGATCATGTCCGCCAAAGTTTTGTTTAGTCGTTCCGTTAATCCATTTGTCTGAGGGTGATACGCTGTTGTGCGATGCTCGGTATGGCTGAGAGTTAAGGTATCCCGCAGTAGCCGAGCTGTAAACGCCTTTCCTCGGTCAGTAATGATGGTCGACGGTGCACCGTGTCTGAGCACAATGTCGTTCATAAAGAATCGAGCCACTTCGCCGGCAGCACCTCGGGCAAGGGCCTTCGTTTCAGCGTAGCGTGTTAAGTAGTCTGTGGCGACTACAATCCACTTGTGTCCGTTCGAGGATAAAGGAAATGGGCCTAAAAGGTCCATGCCCACTTGCTCGAAGGGTGTGAGGGGCGGTTCAATAGATTGTAACATACCGGATGGCTTGAGCGTGGGTTTTTTTCGCCGCTGGCATTGTCGACAGGTCTGTACGTAACGTCTAACGCTCGGAGAAAGATGTGGCCAGTAGTAGTTCTGCCGGACTCGGTTTAGGGTGCGTGTAAAGCCAAGATGCCCTGAAGTTGGTTCGTCGTGGCAGGCCAGGAGGATTTCGTGCCTTAGATCAGCTGGTATGACTAGCAGGTATGTTTTCGCACTCGACGTAGAATTTTTCTTATAAAGCACCCCATTGCGGAGGCAATACGACGACAACCCCCGAGCAAGGTACCGGGGTATTGTAGGATGCCCACCTTCAAGATGGTCAATAATCAGTCGCAGCTCGCCGTCGGCACGCTGTTTGGAGGCGAGATCGGACGTAGTGACTGCTCCGAGGAAGCTATCGTCGTCGGTGGCATCTGACGAAGGAGGGTCGACGGGCGCGCGGGACAGGCTATCAGCATCGGTGTGCTTCCGGCCAGACTTATAAATAACATCAAAATCGAACTCCTGTAGGCGCAATGCCCAACGTGCTAAGCGGCCACAAGGATCCTTTAGGTTTTTCAGCCAACACAACGAGTGATGGTCAGTGATGACGCGAAACGGTCGGCCATAAAGGTACGGGCGGAACTTGGCAGCGGCCCATACTACCGCCAAACATTCTTTTTCAGTAGTGGAATAGTTACACTCAGCACGGGAAAGTGCACGGCTGGCGTAGGCAATTACTTTCTCGACCCCGTCTTGGTGCTGAACTAGAACGGCACCAAGGCCGACGTTGCTCGCATCCGTGTGTAATTCTGTGTCGGCATCATCGTCGAAATGTGCCAGGATCGGGGGTGACTGGAGCCGGCGTCGTAACTCGTCGAAAGCCATCTGCTGCTCGGCGCCCCAGGAAAATGATGCGTCATCTCGAGTCAGGAGAGTCAGAGGGCTGGCCATCTGTGCAAAGTTTTTGATAAAGCGACGATAATAGGAGCACAGCCCCAAAAACCGTCGGACTGCTTTTTTATGGGCGGGGACGGGAAAGGCAGCAACGGCAGCAAGTTTCTCAGGGTCAGCTCGGATGCCATCAGCACTCACGATGTGCCCAAGAAACTTCAATTCGGTGAACCCGAAGTGGCACTTTTGAGGCTTGAGAGAAAGGTTGGCAGACCGGACAGCTTCGAGAACAGTTCTCAGGCGGCGCAGGTGTTCCGTGAACGTCGGTGAAAAAATTATTACGTCGTCGAGATAAACAAGGCATGTCTGCCACTTAAGACCTGTGAGCACAGTGTCCATCATCCGCTGGAAGGTGGCAGGAGCACAGCAGAGCCCGAATGGGAGGACGCGGAATTCATAGAGCCCATCTGGTGTTACGAAGGCAGTTTTTCACGGTCCCTCTCATCAACTTCAATTTGCCAATAACCACTCCTGAGGTCAATGGAGGAGAAGTACTTGGCTCGGCGAAGTCGGTCGAGAGTCATCAATCCGTGGCAGCGGATAGACGTCCTTCTTTGTCATACTGTTAAGTTTCCGATAGTCAACACAGAAACGAAGTGTTCCGTCTTTCTTTTTAACGAGGACTACAGGCGAGGACCATGGGCTGCTTGAAGGTTGAATGACGCCAACGGCGAGCATCTCCTTGACTTGCTGTTGGATAGCGTCTCTCTCCCGAGGAGACACACGATAGGGCTGCTGATGGATGGGTCGAGTGCCTTCATGCGTGATAATCCGGTGTTTAATGACCGACGTTTGCTGCACTTTAGATGAAGACGTGAAGCACACACGAAACTCCAGCAATAGATCTTGGAGTTGCCTCTTTTCAACGGAGGAAAGGCTAGAATTGATGTCGACAGCGTGTACGGCATCATCCGGTTCAGTGCTAGGCGCAGCTTCCTCTGAAGCAAAACTTTCGGCGATTTCGTGCAGATGGTCGACGTAAGCAATGACAGTGCCACGGAACAGGTGTCGATGTTCATTGGAGAAATTGGTGACAAGTACCTCCGTCTCTCTTCCACGAAGGAAACAAAGACCTCTTGCCACAGAAACTCCCAAGGCGAGTGAGAGGGAGACATTAGGCTCAACAACCCGGAGGCCGTGATGTGGCTCGTCACAAGTAACTCTGGCGAGGATGCTGGCGCGTGGTGGCACTGTGAGGCTATCATCGGCGACTCGTAGCGTGGAGTGGGACCCGCGGTACTCATGCTTTTCAGTGGCCAGTTTGGCGGAAAACGTCACCAAGCGGTTCGGTAGATCCATAGTGGCACCGTGCTCACGAAGGAAGTCGATGCCAAGAATAACATCACGAGAGCATTCGCGTAGAACGAGAACGCAACAAATGTGCAGCCTCGCACCGTAACCCGGGCTGTACACATACCCAGTGGTGCAACCACATGTCCGCCTGCCGTACGTATGTCTGGTCCGTTCCATGGCGTCATCACCTTTTTCAGTGTCCTTGTAAGCCGCCCGCTAAGGATAGAATAATCGGCTCCCGTATCAACTAAAGCGCTGACCTCCTTCGTGTCGACGATAATAGGGATGTCCAGGGAGACCCGGCCAATACCAGGGCCTGTCGACGTCGGTTCGGAGTGGAGTGAACGGTGTGGTGGCGGAAGCTGGACGGCGGTTGTGTGGTCGGCGTCGGGACAATTCAATGTCGACGGCAGGTCGGAGTGAAGGAAGCGGTGCGGCGACGGAAGCTGGGCGGCAGTTGTGTGGTCTGCGTCGGGGCGATTTAAGTGACACGGCGGTGATAACTGGTCGGCTATGCGGACGACGTTGGGGCGATCTGGTGTGTGCGGTGAAAACTGGACAGGAATTCGGCGTTCGACGTCGGGGCGAATCGAGTGGTGCGGCGGTGGAAGCTTTACGGCGAATCGGCGTGCGGCGGCCTCGCCCCCAAAGGTCGCCGGACCTAGTTTTCCCGATGCGGGCTCGAGGAACCATGGCGTCCAGCGGTATACCGTGACCCAGAGGGTGAAGAGCGACGAGGCGAAGGCGAGCGCGACTCGCGAAGAGGAGAATGTGGCAGACTGGCGGGTGACGTACGCTGGCGGGTGACGTACTCGGCGATGTCCTGAGGCCGCTGACCAGGCCGTGGACGAGGGCTGTCGGAGGAAAATCCCCTAAGGCCCATCTGACGATAAGGGCACTGCCGGTAGAGGTGACCTGCCTCGCCACAGTGGTAGCAGAGAGGGCGGTTATCTGGAGCGCGCCAGAGATCAGTCTTCCGGGGCGCCTGGCGCCGATCTGCCCAAAGGGGCAGCGGTGCCGCAGCGAGCACAGCGACCTGAGGTTGCGAGTAAGGCGAAGGGGTAGGTAGCAGGGCTGGGCGGCGTGTGACATCGGCATAACTCATCCGCTCGGTGGGGCCCGGGGGTGGTGGTGGAACGACTGTACTTGGTGGCGTGAGTGCGTTCTGGACCTCCTCACGGATGATGCTGGCCAGGAAAGCTGCGCCAGGAGTAAACGATCCATGAAGTTGCTGGAGCTCCTCACGAACCACGGTGCGAATGAGGTCGCGAAGGGAGCTCATATCTGCCCCGGGATTGTAGTCGGTTCGGTCAGACGGCGCTAGTGCGGAGATGGAATTCAGCGGCCGACCATACTGGCTGCATCGCTGCTGTAGCAGTTTCTCCATGGTCACAGCTTCAGCCAGAAACGCCGCGACGGTGGTGGGCGGGTTCCGCACGAGGCCGGAAAAAAGCTGTTCGTTGACGCCGTGCATCAGGTGCCGAACCTTCTTCTCCTCACTCATGGACGGGTCGGCGCGATGACAAAGGCGCATGACGTCTTCAACGTACATTGCGACCCCCTCGTTCTGACGCTGAACTCGAGAGGTCAGGGCACGCTCGGCATTCTCTCGGCGGTCACTGTTGGCGTACGTACCGAGAAGCTGGCTTCGGAAGGCCGGCCACGTAGAGAATGTGGCCTCGCGGTTCTCGAACCATGTCCGAGGAGCGTCTTCAAGGCTGAAGTAGACGTTCTGCATTTTCGCAGCGTCGTCCCAGCCGTTAAACGTCGCGACCCTTTCATAGTGAGCTAGTAAGTCCTCGGCGTCTTCAAACTGCTGACCGTGAAATGGTTTAGGGGCACGTGGGGTCTGAAGGATGAGACAGGACGAAGGAGTGGAAGGGACAGTCATGGTACGGGCGGGTGGTGTCGTTGCCACAGCCAGAGTCTCTTCGTCAAGAGGGAAGGCCTCGGGGGACAAGCCTCGGAGCCGTAGGCTGGTACGATGAACAGGAGTGGTCACGAGAGGCGGCCGCGTAGGGTCGTCCGCAGGAGAAGGGATCATCGATGGCACCTCCACCAGTGTCACGACTGAAGTCAGAGGGAGCCGTGAAAGTACACGTAGCCGAGGACCCGAGAATAAGGTCGGCTTGTAGTTCCGAACACAGAGTCACAGAGTCCAGCACCAGCGCGCCGCTCGTGCCAACCACCGCTTCATCGTCGTCGGCATCAAACACGGCTGTCGCGCGGCGCTAGGCACGTGGCAATATTTTATAGATACTGAAATATAAAATGTGTGCGAAACAACTTTTCAGCTCAGGTTTAAACTGGTTTTTCAAGGAACTTGTGATAGGGTGAAAGTGAAAAATCACTGTCATGCTAGATTAACAAAACTTGAAGTTGGGCTAGATGGTGCATTGCAACTTGACTGCAGATAAAGCGCACAGGAAGACAAACACAAGAGAAGAAGACGCAGGACACGCGCTAGATGTATCGTTTTTTCATGATCCCATTGTCACATCAAGCATTGTATTTTAAGGTGTGCTTAAGCAATGAAAATAATATTTGGCCTCAGATATTCAGGCAGATTACAGTGCCTGATATACCAACATCATGATATCATGATATACCAACAACTACTATGAATTGATTTGAAGAAATCAAATGCCCGAGCACCACACCTGGTACCTGGACATAAAATCACCCATGTATGCCTAACTGAATATAATCTGGCACGTGGAAGGTTGCCGATGGTATGGCCATATGATTAGCTGTGATGAGGGAAAATGCATACCTGGTAGGCTGCTAGCTGCTAAGGAAGTACGATATCATTGTACTCAGATCTCGCATAACATTTTCCTGCCTATGCAAAGTAAATTTCTAGTACTTGCTCAGTTGCTCATTGCAGGCTGACTGTAATAATTTTAGCTGAACAAGCATGCACTGTATGATTACTAGAACTTGTCGGGCTTGCTCGTGTTTATTTATTATAAACTGAAGACGCCAAAACGATGCACGCACACAAGAAAAGAACGGGACAGAGTTCCACTCACAACTGATTTATTGTGCAGAACTTAGTACATATATATCTCACTGCCGGCACATGCGCAAGGAACACATTCAGCTACATCACATTCAGCATCATGTAGTTTAGATGAGCTGTGTTCAAGAAATGCTTTCTCAAAAAAAGAGGCTGTGGTATGAGGCATTGGCTTCTTGAACATATCTTATCTTAAACTGCATGATGCTGAATGGGTTCCTTGCGCATATGCCGGCAGTGAGATATATATGTACTTTATTCTGCACAATAAATGAGTTGTGAATGGCGCTCTGTCCCCATCTTCTTTTCTTGTTTGTGTGCATGTTATTCTGGTGTCTTTAATTTATAGTGAGCACTCTATGAAAACTATTCCTTGGTACATTACAAGTAAGGCAATTGTTTATAGTAGAATGCAGCAAGCAATAAAGCTGTGAAAACTAAAAAGATGGGACTTGAAATGGTACGATTATCTTGAGAATATCTGCGATGTACACATCTCCCTCAGTTAGCTGATTGAAGATAGCTTGATTGATTCTGTCAGGGCAATTATTTCTTTATTCTGGCCGCAGTAATGTATGCGTGCCTGTAACATGTGTACTGCAGAAAAATATTCTTTAATGTGTTCTTTAATATCATCCAGTTTTGCATGCTTAGTAATCCATATTGTCTATTGCAGGAATGTTTAAGAATTTTTTAAAAATTGAAAGTTCTGGAGCCTGAACCATCATATTTTCAGGAAATGTAGTACTATATGAACACTAAGCATCCACCTGAAGTTATCGGTTTGTCGGAAGCAGGTTTTTCCTTCCAAATATCTTTCTTTTGTATCTGGAATGGATAATATTTTGCATATATATTTATCATCCCTACGTCATAAGATGCTGCATGCCCTTGCAGGCCCCGAAACCTGTCGAAAAGTGCTCTAAAAGAAGAATGTGTGGTAGTAGGCCCTTCAATATATACAGTAGAACCCCTTTATAGTAAAGCCACTGAGGCCAGCGAAAATATTTACTATATCATGGTCTTTACTGTATCAGTGGTCTGTGATGACATGGTCCTGAAAGTGCTGTCTAGTAGTTAAATAGGCACTTACTGAACACGTCTTGTTGCTTAATGGAAAAAAAACCTAAACACCTTCCATCTCACTTTTATCATCTCTTTGTGTGATTTTTTCATTATAAAATTTCTCTACATCTTGTGGAAGTACCTCTGAAGCATGAAGACGTGATTACGAATGCAACTAAGTTCGATTTCATGTAAAACCTAAAGCCTTGCATGAAAATGGTGTCCCTTTTTGCTCTTTCTGTCTTTAAAAAGGCAATAAATGATAAATTCGCATGGCACTCAAGTGCTGTAAGACCTTACTCGCTGCACCTCAACTTTCTGCCACCACTGCCTCATGATTCGTACTGCACATTGCAGTGAATGCTGACCCATTTCTTTGCCTTCCCTATTTCTTGCTGCACTTTTACTCCTTTACTTTCTGATGTTTGTAGACAGCTTTACTTCTTTCTTCTTCGCGCTGTGCGCTTTCCCTCACGGCTCCAAGGCCAGTAGTAAAGCCACCTAAACGAACACTCGGGGTTATTGTTCTGTTTTCAAATACAAAACGTCTTGGCCCCGCGACTCTAGGTAGTGCGCGGGAGTCGTCGCCATGGCCAGAAGCACTTTAACCGATTTTTACCAAAACATCTTTACTATAAAGGGGGAAGGTGTACAGTTGCCTATGGTAGATGAACTGGGACTTCAGTTTCACTTTACTATATCAGAGGTTTTACTATAGCGGGGTTCTGTATTTTGTGCTAAATCATATAGAGCACCCAGACTTCAAATATGTGTTTGGATAAGTGTTGAGAAGGTGAGTTTAGATCTTATGGTGATATATGCTTGTCTTCTGTGCAGATGTCATTTTTAAGACCCACGGGCCAATCTTCTCAACAAACTGTTCCTGAATGGTTGTTTCCTGCGGGGTGTCCAGCTTACTACCTGGGCCACGCGCTTCAACTGCCCCCTCAACCTCAGCACTTGACCCATTGACCCTTCACTGCCAACTATCATGCTCAACATAGTCCACTGCCATTTTCCATCCATGGTGGACACGACCCTGGAATGTGCTCATGCTCAGCCTCCTATTCCTGCAACACCTCTCGCACTACAAGGCTATAGTGCATCAACCCTGCTCAACATGTCGAGCCCCTTCCATCATGACCAATGCACACTGCACCCCATCACCTCTACCTGCACTACCTAGTCATGTGCTACTTAGTGCCCTGTTTCCAATTACACCTACTAGCTTCTCCCGTATTAACCCTGTACCCAATGCCTCCTGCACTGCATTTTGGCCCCTTGATGTCCTCGTGGCATGTACATGTATATGAGCTCTCAATAAAATGTTTTCGGAAAATATTTTGCTTGCCTCATTTAATTACATGGTCTTTACGGCTCCTTAGGGAGATGCCATGCAAGGTGGTATTGGGAAATGACTGCATAAGAAAACCACAATTGTCAGAGTGACAGTTAGGCAAATGGCAGCAGTAAGGGCAAGGGTGAAATAACTGCATGGCTAAAGGTGGCTTAACAGTGGCAGTGCCAATGCCACGTGTGCCGATGAATACTTGTTGCATGCCAATAAATACCAATATGTGATACTAGCGGCACGGCGGATTATTGCCGATGTCACATGTGCCAATGAATACTAGTGGCATGCCAATACGTGACACTAGGGGCACGGCCAGCTGATAGCCTATGTTGGCAGTGCCAAGACAGGTGCAATGTTGGCATATAAGCCGGACCAATACATAAAAATGTAGTAATTTCTCAAAAAAGCAGTTTTACGCCAATGTTGGTACCAATTTTTGTCGACGTTGGGCCGGGGTTGGTGAGAGGTTGGGATGTTGGTGCGCTGCCTGGGTCGGTGTTTATTTCGACAGGTGGCAGAACATGGCGAGGTCCAGTGTCGTCTTGCAGGGCTTCTTCCACGGTGCACAAATGTGGACACTCCGCGACGTCTTGGAGGAAGGAGATCACCGTGCCTTTGACGAGGTGCTGAAATTCGTTCGAAAAGTTGGTGAGCAGAACGGTAGTGAAGCCATCCCGTAGGTGGACGAGACCTCGGGCAACAATGAGACCCCTCTCAAGCAGCAGCGGGATATGACCCTCCGCCATGCCCTCAAAGTCATGAAATAGGTCATTCTGCACTCGCATTACGACACTGCATCGTGGTGGCACCGTGACATATCCTCCGCAATACGCAGAGCATGACTACAGGGATCGCGGGTGTCTAAGCGTGCCACTGCCTGTTTGGTCGAGAATGCGACTCATGCCACGTGTAGGTCGATCACAGCACCGTTTGCCTGCAGAAAGTCAAGCCCCAGAATCAACTCTCTCGAACATTGCGCAAGACAACGAATTTCCCGACGTAGACGAAACCGCGGATGCCAATTCGGGCTGTGCACATCCCGGCCGGGCTTATGAGGTGACCTCCAGCCGTGCGAATGCTAAGGCCCAACCATGGCGTCACAACTTTGCTCAATTCCTGGGCGAGGGCGTGGCTCATCACTGAATAGTCTGCACCGGTGTCAAGCATTCGTGTCAGTTCCGTCAAGTGTCATGCAAAAATCAGAAGTAGCGCGTCGGATGCTGTCGCTACCCTGCCCCTGTAAGAAATCAGCGTATGGGTGTATCAGCGGCGGAGGATCTTCAATTTTTCCGACAGCAGCGGCCCTGCCTCCGGAGACCGCTGGAATTAGTTTTCCCGTTGTGGACTGGGAGAACGCCGCTCAGTATTGCTGGCGTCTCTGCGAGGGCTTGGGGAACGGTACCGCAGCGGAGATGACGATCTGAGTCATAGCGCCTGTATCTCCCAGGCCTCTGACAGGTCGACCGATGAGCTTCAATTTCGAGCGGCCGTTCACCGTTCCGTGGACAGGGCGCATCGGGTCCGAAGCCGCGAAGAGCCACTCGGCGATACGGGCATGCACGGTAAAGGTGACCGGCCTCCCCGCAGTGGTAGCAGATTGGCCTGACGTCCCGCGTACGCCACATGTCCGACTTGCGAGGGCGTGGAACAGGCACCACAGCTTGAGCCGATGCGTCATACGGACTTATGTGGCTAACCACCGGTGTCGGGTCTATAGGGCCACAGGCAGCTGCTTGACGTGCAACGAACGCGTACGTTCGTTTGTCGTCGACCCGTGGAGGCATGGTAGCGACAGGATCGTAGGCAGCTGCCTGACGAACAACGGATGTGTGCGTGGGCATTTCTTCGACGCGCTGCAGTACTTTGGTGACCGGGAATTCACGAGCAGCCTGGCGTACTTCATATTTTACGACTTCGGTCAGGGATGTCACCGGCGCACTCTGAGGCAGACGGAAACGTTCGAGTTCCTCTCGAAAAACCGACCGAATGAGGTAACGTAAGGCGTCTGCACCGCCTCCATGGCACGACGAGAAAACATCTGGGGCCAGGCTGCTAACATCTCGGTTGTACTGCCGGGCCCGTTGTTGGAGCGTCGTTTCCATGGTCGTTGCCTCCGCGAGGAATTCAGCAACGGTACGCGGTGGACTGCGAACGAGGCCCGCAAACACCTTCTGCTTAACTCCACGCATGAGCTTAACTCCACGCACACACTTTCATTTGGCCGCTGGTTTCCGGACTGAAGTGCAGCTTCAGCTTTCTCGCGGCGGTCGGCGTTGGGGAAGGTGGTCAGACGTTCACGACAAATTGCTTGCCAGGTGGTAAGGGCGCCCTCGTGGTTTTCGAACCACGTACGCGCAGACTCTTCTAGGGCGAAGTAAACATTATTGAGCTTTCGCTCGTCACTACAGCCGTTGTACCGAGCCACTCGCTCGAAGGTCGCCAGCCAATCCTCAGCGTCTTCGAAGACACCGCCGTGAAAAGATGGTGGTGTTCGCGGCAGGTGGCAAAGGATCGGATCTGAGAGCCTGGGATCAGTGGCCATGGCTCGAGAGTTGCGGCTGCGTGATCCTCGTAGGGGTGGAAAGGGGCCCAACCTCAGGCGACTGTCCGCGGAGGCGGCGACTCAGTCGCTGGTGGACCGGAGTCATATCCGTCGTGAAGCGTGTAAATGTGGGAAAGCGTACCCAGCGCACTCCACCAGACTGTAACGGGTATTGCGCCAAACGTCCAGGCAACGCCCTGAGCCTAGAAGACTTCCGAAGTCTGAGAGTGGTCCAAGCAGCGGTCTGAACGCGGTTCCAGGCAACCAACTTCGTCGTCTACGCCAACCAGCAACCACTTCATCGTCTACGCCGAGTATCCACTGATTATCTCCGCTTCGTCGTCGACTATAGCTTGTATCAATATATATATATATATATATATATATATATATATATATATATATATATATATATATATATATAGGATGCGAGAACATTTAACGTACTTGGCCGATTAAAAAATTATAGAGCGAAGTGTACGCTTCATTTAAAGAAACATTTTATTGGACTCGACGTTTCGACCAGAAGCTGGCCTTCATCAGGAGTGCGAATGCAAGCGATGGGGGTAGGTTCTATATGCAAAGAGTGGAAAAAGAAACACGTGCACAGAGGAGAGCAATGGCATTGTAGTGGTGGGTGGGGTAAAAAGTCAGGTGCAGGCGGAGAGTGAAATAAAGTGCAGGTGGGGAGTGTGACTCCAGGAACGTGGTATATATGCTCGAGTGTGGCGAGTGTCAATTGCAATACATAGGGCAGACCGAGAACCCCTTCCGAATTCGTTTCAACAACCATCGCGCGCACAGCAAATCTCTTCCCCACCTTCCCCTGTTCAAACACCTGCAACAGAAAAGTCACGAATTCGACAAACTTAGTTTTCCTGCTCCAGAGCTTCCACAGCAACCGCGAACGGGGACAACGAGAATCATACTTTATATTTAAATTTATTGCCCTGCAGGCCGGTATAAATGAGAGCCCTGGTATTCTTTCTCCACTTCAAAGTTCAGTTACCCCGTAAATTCCTTCCTCAAACACAGCCAAAACGGCCAAGTCAAGCTTACTGCAGGTGGCCCAAAGGAATGTCAGCCTCCCCCACCATACACACAATGAAGGTCACACAATTCTTGCTTTTGTCGGCTGGGGTCATACCTATTACTGTGCTTCCTTCCATGTGCCTGTTTTTTTTGTTTTTTTTTCTCTCCCCACCTGCACTTTCTTTCACTCTCCATCTGCACCTGCTTTTTACCCCACCCACCACTACAATGCCATTGTACTCCTCTGCGCACCTGTTTCTTTTTCCACTCTTTGCATATAGAACCTACCCCCATCGCCTGCATTCGCACTCCTGATGACGGCCAGCTTCTGGTCGAAACGTCGAGTCCTATAAAATGTTTCTTCAAATGAAGCATACACTTCGCTCTCTCTCTCTCTCTCTCTATATATATATATATATATATATATATATATATGTATGTATATGTATGTATACATTGTTACGACGGAGGTAAGACGTCAGAGCGCTGAACAACAAGGCGATAGGGTAGGGAGCTCAGCTGGTCAACGGCAGCGCGTCCGGCACGAGTCTTTTCCCAACGTCTTTCTCCTTCACGTGTGTTCTAAACTTAATCTTCTTCTGTACTGTTACATTTTCCCCCTGGGCAGACGAAGCCCCACGGGCGAGGTAGTTATTCGTTTCCTCGAGAGTGACACGGCTTCATCCGGGCGACATGGGCAACTTCGGTTCTGACTGAACGACGACCACTTGCTGTCATACGTGCTATTTGGTAGTTCACTTCACTGACGCGTTCAAGCACAACGTAAGGACCAGCGTAATGCGGCAAAATTTTCTGGGCTAAACCACGCTTTCGGAGAGGTCGCTAAAGCCACACTAAATCTCTGGGGGCGTAAGACACATGGTCATGCCGGCTGTCGTACCGAGCTTTTTAATGCTCTTGCAACGCGAGAATTCGCAAACGGGCGAGACGGCGAGCTTCTTCGGCTCGACAAAGAGTTTCCGCAATGCACAGTTCGTCATGGACGGAGTAAGGAAGAATAGTGTCTAGACAATACCGAGGAGGATGGGCATATAGCAGGAAGAACGGGCTGTAGCCAGTAGTCTCATGTGTTGCAGTGTTGAATGCAAACGTTATAAATGGCAGTATAGTATCCCAATTCTTGTGGTCAGATGCGATGTACATAGATAGCATGTTTGTGAGTGTGCGGTTTGTGCGCTCCGTCAAGCCGTTGGTTTGAGGGTGATATGGTGTGGAATGCCGAAAATGCGACGCACACAAACAAAGAAGCTCTTCAACATCTGCCATAAACTGGCGACCTCGGTCACTGATAATCACTCGCGGAGGTCCATGGCGGAGTATCACAGAACGGAGCAAGAACAGGGACACGTGGTGAGCGGTGGCTGAAGGAAGAGCTGTCGTTTTGCAGTAGCGGGTGGGATAGTTGGCACAAACCACGATCCAACGATTTCCGTCGGATGACTTCGGGAAGGGACCCATAAGGTCGATTCCGATTTTCTCAAATGCGCCACGTGGTGGAGGCACAGGATGCAGCAGGCCCTGTGGCGTGGACGTAGGGCGTTTGTGTCGTTGGCACTCAGTGCAGCTCGCCACATATCGCTCAGTCGTCTGACGCATCTTTGGCCAATAAAACTGGTCGCGGGCACGATGCAGCGTTCTTGCAGAGCCCAGGTGACCGGAAGTGGGGTCGTCGTGCATGGCGCGTAAGATTCACGAGCGGTAGCTCTCGGGAACCACAAGCAGAAAATTCGTACCGGTGCTTGAGTAAGCCTTTTTGTACAAAAGGCCATCACGGAGACAAAATGGGCTGGAAACAGTGGAATCCCGCGCCTCCGCAAGTAGGGGCTCGAGGCTTAAGGCCGCTGTACGGTTGCTTTTTTGACCCGCTCCGCACGCATGCGGCCGCACCGAGACGACCGGTTCGGCGGGGCATACAATAGCGCACACCCGCATCCGTCGTCCGCAGGAAAGTTGACTCAATCTCAACTTTTTGCCCGCACGTGCTGATCAGCAAGTTGACCGGATTGCAGCTATTGGTTGCGCTGTAGGCGACGTCTCTGGCTCCTCCTCCCCGATCTTGCCAGGCAATATGGCCGCCAGCGGTGAT